>JAENPR010001890.1:0-97563 GCA_018135685.1 Themeda triandra | reverse complement strand
AAAGGTGGCTCGGATTATTACCCTTGTTGAATATGGGGATCGAGCCGCCCTTACAGTGGCGATCCACTATAAGGTAGCTCACCCGAGCCACCCCTACAAAGTAGAAGGAGTGCTCTTATATTGTTTTTTCACATAGTGCCTCATTTCAAAGTTTTGTTCGGCGGCATAATGCCTGCACGGTTTGCCATATCAATAGATATCGACCACGGCGGAGAGCCCCGTGCCGTGTTGGAGAGGCACCTACTCTGACGGTCTTGGTACCCCCTCCTGCACCGATTCCTTCTGCAAAAAATTGCAAGGATCCGACCAATAATCCACTCCATTTTGCTTTGGCACAGCAGTAGACGACACCACAATATTGTCCTCTAGCAGCATGGGATCTCACGGTCCTCCAGCTCCACGGTCCAGCTGCAACCTTTGGCACGTTGTTGGCGGTACAGCTAGCTCCGGCCGGGCACCATGACAAGTGCAGGCCCAACTTTATTTTTATTTTGTCTTTTTTTGTGTCACTTGTGACGTGGTGCAACACACTAGACCATGCGTGCGTTATATATATGGTCGGACTTCTTCGATCGTCCACCTACCTACTTGCTCATTATTTCCTTCAACGAACAAAAACTTCCAAGAAAAGAAACAATCAATGGCGCCTTCAGTAAAGAATATCTCTATAGCTGTGCTTCTAATTGTCGCTACCGGTACGTAAATGCACATGTATGAATTGTTGAAAATATATGTGTCTCTTCTAACGGTTTAAATTTTGCATTGAATTGGCTGGTGTATGCAACTTATTATGTTTTCCTGATTAATCTTTCGCTAATTAACCATGTTCTTTCATGTTCTAGTATGTTCAATGCCTGTATACACGCAGAGTGATGAATGCCGGCACCTAAGTGGCAGATATCATGGACTGTGCTTCCTGAGGACGACCCACTTGCGATAATGCATGTTCTTCCGAAAACCCCTTGAACCATTACGGCTTTTGTGACGACGAGGACCTGAAATGCTATTGCTATACATGCTAAGATTGTTGCCGTTGCTAGCGCTCTAATCCAGCCATGATTGATGTAATGATCATATGTTTCTTAAATATAAATATTATCCTATCCTGTATCTTATGGAATAAATCCAACCATGATGCAATGATGCCAGCATGGTGTTTCTTAAATAATTATTATCGCCGAGCTTTTACGTAATAATACATCCTTATATACTAAAACTAAAGGAGGTCGGACTGTAGGTTCATTTCGCTTATGTTTTTGAGTGCTTTCTTTTTTTTTTGCAAAAAGGGCGTGGTTCTCCCGATATGGCCGTCCACACGCTTGATTCAATGCCCGACGTTGTTCATTGGCCTTCTTTTGCGTAAATCGTAAAGAGAGAATCTCAGAAAATTTTTGAATCTGCGCACGTGTGTTTTGAATATTCCAAATCGTAGTGTTTGGATGAGATTTTAGGATTTTTTAGATTTATTTTATCCAATTTCTAAGAATCCCTGTGGATCCAAACGTACGGTACCTAAATCTAACTCTTAATAATCGGATTTACTCGTTCGTTAAACCAGATCGAATCAGGTACGTGCTCGCTATATCTAGTATCTCCTGAAATATCGCATGATGACAGTGATCTAGTATCTCCTGCGTGGCCACTTGTTCCATCCTCGTCGTAACCTACACGTCTCCAGCTGCGTGCCCCTGGAGTCTGGAATCTTCTGCCACTTTTCGACGACGGGAGCCGGCGGCACCTGCGCGGCGGCCGAGCCGTCCACGTCGATGCATCATCGCGACGCCGGCCATCACCCAGTTCGCCCGTGATCCTGCCTCACTCCACGTCGCGAGCATGTAAAGGTGTACTGGCCCTCTACTCTCGCCAGCATGCTCCTCAATGGATCACCCACAATCTACAACGGCCGTGAATCTCTCGCCGACGTGTCCCCCCGCCGCGGCCGCCCACCTCGTCGTCATGGGCACCTCGCCTAGCTCTATCTCCCCGCGCTTATAAAGCCACCACCCCGCTCTGGCAACCATCCACAGCACACGACAACGAGAAGAACCTTTGCAACAAAGCCTCTTGCCTGCCAGCCAACGACTCGATCTCCACACCACCTCTGTGTTCGCAAAGATCGATCACAAACACACAATTATCACACTGGCTAGCCTAACACTCAAGCACAAATCAAATCGGGATCAAAAACTAGATGAACACTATGGCAACTGTCTGGTGACCCCCGGGACACAGAGCCATTTTTCTCTATTGATAAGTGCGAGTCCACAACTCGATTACAACACAACGAGGCGCTAACCCACACCTCTTACATCAGGCTACATATACTAGTAGCTAACGCACACGATTCAAGTGAAAAATAAACTACTAGACGCGATACAAGACGCTCTGAAACACACTCTTCAGTTAACTGCGACAAGGTGGATGTGGTGACCACGAACTGCACCGTTCCCGCTCACGCCCTGGCTTGATTCAAACTTGAATTCTCCCGCCTCCTCCACTTCATCCTCGCACCGAACACGTGTCCCGCTTCATGATAGACAGGTTTACACCAACATTCTCCCCCTTAAACCTGGCAATCAGACAAATCCCTAACGCCAAGCAGATGCCTCATCACAACCGGCTTGCCTGCTGGAAGGGCCTTTGTCAGTGCATCAGCTTTCTGTTGATCGGTGCTCACTCTTTTGACATCAATCTGACCCCTCTCCACACACTCTCTGATGAAGTGGTATTTGATATCAATGTGTTTGCTCCTTCCATGGAACACTGGATTCTTCATCAAAGATCTAGCAGAGTTATTGTCCACAAAGAGTGGCACTGTTTTTGGCTTCTCCTCAGTGACCTCACTGATCAAACTTCTCAGCCACGATGCTTGTCTAGCTGTTGTTGTTGCAGCCATGAATTCAGACTCACAGGATAGAGAGCAACAGTCTTCTGCTTTTGTGAGCAACAACTTATCAGGTTTTCCCCCAAGATAAAATGCCATCCCACCAAGCTCCTTCTCTCAACCTGATCTGCTCCATGATCACCGCGCTGTACCGTGCTAACAGTCCTGCACCTCCACCTTGGACATACACCAGCCCAAACTCGAGTGTGCCTTTCAGATACCTGAAGATCTGCTTGATAGCTGCCACATGCATCACTGTAGGTTCTCCATAAACCTGCTTGCTAGCCCCACTGAATATGACAAATCTGGCCTGGTGTGCAATAAATACTTGAGACACCTTATCATCCTTCTATATGCAGTTGCATCAGCAGGCTTTCCACCCTTGTCAGCATTCAGCTTGTTCCTTGGCTCCATTGGGAACTTTGTTGCATTGCATTCTGCCATCCCAAACTGCTCAAGAACTTTCTTGGCATAGCTTGTTTGTTTTACAGTGATGTAATCTTCCTTCTGACACACCTCAATCCCAAGGTAGTAAGACAGAAGTCCAAGGTCAGTCATCTCAAACTCATCCATCATCTGTTTCTTGAATAGCTTGATATTCTCAGGATTCCCTCTAGTTACAATCAAGTCATCCACATAAACTCCCAGAATGACTGCATCATCTCCATGACCTCTTGTGTAAACAGCTTGTTCACTCAAGCATCTTCTAAAATTCAACTTCTTTAAACTCCTGTCAAGCTTGTAGTTCCATGCCCTTGGAGCTTGTTTAAGGCTATACAGAGCTTTACTCAACTTGAGTACACACAGCTCCTTGCCCTTCACCACATAGCCCTCTAGTTGGGAGACATACACTTCCTCTTCCAACTCACCATGCAGGAAAGCAGACTTGACATCCAGATGGTGAACTTTCCACCCATGATTAGCAGCATGTGCCAACAAAAATCTCACTATATCCAGCCTGGCCTCTGGTGCAAAGACCTCCTCATAATCAACACCAAGCTTCTGCACATAACCCTTTGCCACTAACCTAGCTTTATGCTTCACAATTTCACCATCGAGTTCCTTTTCAACTTGAACACCCACTTCAAACCAAATGTTTCTTCCACTTGGTAGCTTGACCAGCTCCCAAGTCTTGTTCTTCTCAATAGACTGCATTTCTCTGTCCATTGCATCCACCCAGATCTTGGATCGACACGGCATCCTTGAAGCTTGCAAGTTCCTCCACCTCAACTAGCAAAGCTTCAACATTCTCATCCATCGCCTCCACCTCATATGAGTCATTATATACTTCATTAAGGCTCTTAATTAAACCTGATGGCCCACTGTCAACATCTATGGTGTCATCAACATCCATGACATCATGAACAAATTCTGAAATCTCGTGGTGTGTCTTGTGGTGTAACGGGCTCACACTTGTCTATTGTCGGATTTTTTGGCCGTGAATGAATGGCCTTCATTCATCTCTCGCACCCACTTCCTCCCAATAGCCGACCGCATCCCACCACCGCTTCCCGTCTCTCTTGACTCCCCGAGCTTCCTACACATCACCATTAGCTATATCATGCCGCACATCACCATTGGCAAGATCTAGTTCCTGAGTAAATCACTAGAGAAGAATTGACCATCCCCCCTCCTCCCCGATCTCCGAAAACTCTCATCACTCAACATTCCGAGTCCCACTTGGACGACTCCTCAAAAACTACATCTCGTTAACCACAATCTTCTTGTTTTGAGGATTGTACATTGTGTGAGCTTTGCTGCCTTCTTCAATGCCAAAATAAACCATTGGCATACTCCCCGTCATCAAGTTTCCTCAGATGAGTTCCCACTATCTTCACATGACCTCTGCAACCAAATACTCTCAGGTGACACAAATGTGGCTTTCTCCCATTCCATCCTTCATAAGGTGTTCTATAACCCATGGACTTAGTTGGCAATCTATTCAACAAATAGACAGAGTGCCTCACTGGCTCAGCCCAAAATACTCCAGGTATCTCCATGCTCTTCAACAGGGATCTTGCCATCTCCATCACATATCTGTTTTTCCTCTCAACTACTCCATTCGCCGAGGAGTGTGTATGAGCCGTGAACTGCTTGATCCCCGATTCTTCACAAACCTTCAAAAGAATTTGCCAAAAACTCTCCACCTCCTATCTAACCTCGAGAATCTTGATATGTTGTCCTATGCTTTGTTTCTCGCTTTGGCTCGAACTTGATGAAAGCATCCACCGCTTGATCTTTTGTCTTCAACATGTACACTGTGGTCCATCTTGTACAGTCATCCACCAACAGCATAAAGTACTTGTTGCCTGCTGATGTGGATGGAGTAATGGGCCCATAGAGATCCACATGTACTAGTTGAAGTGGCTCATTGGCTCTCCACGTAACGGACTTAGGGAAAGACTTTCTCGATCTCTGTCGGGCTGCAAGGCATGCTTTATGACAGACGATCGTGGTGTTGTCTCGTAGGAACCCTCCTACCATCTCCTTGTCTACAATGCGCTTTCAGTGTGCTTGAAAATTTACATGTCCTAGCCGACCATGCCACAACCAAGCATCATCATTTATACTACTCAACAAGCAATTTAGAGCTACGTACACCAATTCAACTCAGACAATCTATTTCTAGTTCTCTGAACTTTCATGATTAACCTGAATGGATCTTTCTCTAACACTTCTATGTAATCATCATCCATCAGTACTCTATGACCAATCTCAAAGTGAGTTGACCCAAACTAATCAAGTTACTCTTCAACTTAGGAATAAAATACACATCCCTAAGCAACCACCGATCCCTAGTTCTCCCTTGGAATAGAATTGTACCCTTTCCTCTATCTCTACCGAGCCATCACCAAACCATACCTTTCGAGCGTGATCTTGTCCATGACCCCGAACTTTTGGCGATCACCGGTCATGTGATTCTTTGGCACCATTGTCTAGGTACCGCACATCGTTCATGACCTTTCCTCGCCGACGAAATACAGCTTTCCGGTCACACCTACTTCTCCTCCACCTCCACTCTGCGTCTTAGGATCGTGAACAGTGCTTGCTCGAGCGGTTCCTGCTCCTCAGTTTCCGCGAGCAGAACTGCTGGCTCCATTGCCACTGTCCTAGCATGGTGTGCCTCTTCTTCCCTCTTCTTCTCACCAGGATAGCGGTTGGCATAGTGCTCGTAGGTATGGCACTTGAAGCACTTGATGTGACTTTTGTCACGTTTGTCGCGTCCTTCTCTCCCCCATCACCGTCCTCCACGGCCACTCCCGCCACCGCCACGACCGTATCCCCCGCCGCGTCCTCCGCTCCCCCGGAGATCTCCCCGCTCCAGATCCTTCCCCGCTCGACTTCTTCCCGGCGCACCTCCCACTCACCCCGAGTGAGCAAGGCTCGCCTGTTCTGCCGGACCGTGACCCACCGGTTCCCCGCCTAGTTCGTTCCTCAAATGCCTTGACCGGCCCACCGGCCTCGTCGAATGCCAAGGTCTTGAGATCGTAGAACTGTTCGATCCCGGCAATGACATGGATGAATGTGTCAGGCACGGTGTCGAACAACTTCTTCACCAAGGCTGAATCCTCCAATGTCCCGCCAAGATTCCCATACTTGACTGACATAGCCGTCAGTTTTCCAACGTACTCATCGACAGTCTCGTCTTCCTTCATCCTGAGTGCATCAAATTCCGCCTTCAACGCCCTCGTAGGCGCGCGGCCTCGACACGTTCCGCGCCCACCTCACCTTCGGGGAGTCCCACACCTCCCGCCTGGCTTCTTCTTGGCTACTTGCATCGCCAGCTCATCCAACGGTGCTTGGAACAGATGCACTCGCACCTTCTTGTCCTTCGCCGCCTGAGTCTCCATCAGAGCACCCGCTGAACTCCCCTCTAGCGGTTCCACCACCTCCCACCATCCCTGCTCCTCCATGATCGCTTGCACCCGGATACTCCAGCTGGTGTAGTTCGTTGACGACAACGTCGGGAACACCAGACGGTGTCCGCCATCGCCGCCTCCTCGACCTCCATCAGCAACAACCGTCAGCGACATGATGAACACTCGGTGGTTCTTGTGTGTTAGACCGGCTTTGGTACCAAATGTTGGCAAAGATCGATCATAAACACACAATTATCACAGTGGCTAGCCTAACACTCAAGCATAAATCAAATCAGGATCAAGAACTGGATGAACACTATGGCAACTGTCCGGGTGACCCTCAGGAGACAAAGCCCTTTTTCTCTATTGATAACTGCGAGTCCGCAACTCGATTACAACACAACGAGGCGCTAACCCACACCTCTTACATCAGGCTACTTATACCAGTATCTAACACACATGATTCAAGTGAAAAATAACTGCTAGACACGATACAAGATGCTCTGAAACACACTCTTCAGACGTGGTGACCGCCAACTGCCGTTCCCGCTCACGCCTGGCTTGATTCAAACTTGAATTCTCCCGCCTCCTCCACTTCATCCTCGCACTGAACACGTGTCCCGCATCATGATAGACAGGTTTACACCAACACTCTACACATACACACTCCAATGGCAGCAACAGTGATGGCCTCCATGAGCTCCCTCGCCTTCGCCACCTCCGGCGCGCGTCCTACCGCTGGAGCCTTCCCGGCGTCGTCTACGCTCGCGCCGCGCCGCTGCACCTTCGTCGTGAGGGCCAGGAGCGAGGATGTTGAGCCAACAAAGCAGACGAAGGTGGCGAGCCCGGGGCTGTGGGACGCGCTGGCGTTCAGCGGCCCAGCACTGGAGCGCATCAACTGCCGTCTCGCCATGGTGGCCTTCGTGTCCGCGCTGGCCGTAGAGGCGTCCCGCGGCGAGGGCCTGCTCTCGCAGGCCGGCAGCGGCTCCGGGCTCGCCTGGTTCGTGGCAAGGGGGCCGTGCTTTCCGTGGCGTCGCTGGTGCCGCTGCTGAAGGGGGACAGCGCCGAGGCCAGGAGCGGCGACGTCATGAGTGCCGACGCCGAGCTCTGGAACGGACGCTTCGCCATGCTCGGACTCGTCGCGCTCGCCTTCACCGAGTATCTCACCGGCGCGCCGTTCATCAACGCGTAGATGCAAACATCATAGATTCATAGGCGGCTGATCAGTCAAGCCAGTGCATGCATGTTGTTGGAAAATTAGGCAATTTCCAGATTAATTTCCAGATTAAAAATAGAATATAGATCATGACAAAACAACAAGCTAGATTGAGCATGTATAGATTACTAACATGGCAGATCAATATATCATATTACCGTCGCTAGAGATGATAGCATCTCCCAACTCACCTAAAGGTTTGGTTGTCACATCACATGTCGCCAAGGATGCTGAGCAACATGGTAGTGCTATAGTTTCAGTGGCTAGTGCAAATCACCATAGACACTGTCAGGATACCACACAGTTTCACCATGTCTCTATCACCAGCCCTAGCAAACACAAAACAACAAGGAAATATGTCTGATGTACAAGATCAAACGCTTCTAAACCTGCTGTATGAAAAATAGGCAAGTTCTCTATGTATATATCATAAGTTTTAAATGTTGACATAGAGAGCACAACGTATAAAGGTAACATCGAGATGAACCATTTAAATATGATCAGGTATTTGTGCAGGCAAATAAAAATATATTATATGCAAAAATCACTAAGATATCATCATGATATTATCAGCATATATATAGTATGAAATGCAAGATCCAGTCACTGCTGATAAACTCTACTACCCTAACCACATAGCAAGGGGTGCAGAACACACAAGCCTTCATGGCTTCAGCATATTCAGAACTACATTCACATCAAGGCATCAAAGCAGCATGTATTTCTCTCTTGCTGCATCTTTGCTATTACAGACCATCAACGAACTTGCAAGTCTCCTTGCGCTAAGCCTACAAGCACTACCACAGAGCATTCTGAATGTACGTAATCACCCAAGACCATCATCGCCAAGGAACAAAGCTCGTCCTGCCGGAAGCAAATACATTAACTGGCATTGCATCTAGCCCACCAGCAAGGGAAGAATCGAGAGTGCAGCATCGCAGCTCGCACGCGTGACTAACTAAATCGACCACAATCCACAACGTAACAGGGGAAACCACGCAACACCTCCCAGGAGAGGATAGGGGAAAGCACGCACCTTAGCTGGGTAGGGTTTGGTCGTCCTTCAAGATCCGGCCCTTGTAGATCAGCCGCTGCTACGGCACCGGCACGTCACAGATCCCGGCGACGATCGCCCTGAACGCGCCGACGGTGGTGCTCAGGTCGGCCCGCACGACAAACGTGGAGCCGTTGGTGCACCGGATGTGCAGCGTGGCCTGCTCTGCGGTCGCGGGCTCGCCGCCGCTGCCAGCGGCGTCCCCTCTGCCCATGCCCCTGGCCCTGTTGGTCGATCCGCCCGGGGCGGCTCCGATCCGGCTCTCGGCGCGTGCGTGGAGCGCGAGCGGTCAGGGCCGTGGCGACTGGCGGATGCGGTCAGGGCCTGATGTTTCCTTTCTTTCGTCGAAGAAACCTGTCGTGGCCTCGCGTTGCCCGGCTTCGCGCCCCGTCCGCCGCGGCCTCTCGACGCCCAGAGGGGCGCCCCCCCGCAACAGCCTCGCGACAACCGGCGGCGGCCCAGGGTGTCGTGCCCCGCAGTAGCCTCGCAACAACCGGCGGCGGCCCTGCGCGACCTTGCTTGTCGGGATCAGGTCAACCGCTGGCGGCGGACCCTCACGATTTCCACCTACGATGGGGACGGCGAGAGCAAATTTGGATCACGTGATAGCAAGATCTCCGTGATTGCATAGGTGTTTTCTTTTTATTTTATTTTTTGGGTGAGGTCGGGATTCGAACCTGCTATTATTCCTTCACCTGGCCGAGCCTTGCGTGACACGGGGTGAGAAGGAGGGTGGGAAGCCGCTTGTGGGGTCGGGAGGTGAGATTCTAGCTTCCACACTTTTTAAGATTTCAATTATAAGTATAGATTTTTGAGTGAGGTCGGGATTCGAACCTGCTATTATTCCTTCACCTCGCCGAGCCTTGCGTGACATGGGGTGAGAAGGAGGGTGGGGAAGTGCGTGTGGTCGAGGTGAGATTCGTACTTCCCACTTTTAGAAGATTTCATTATAGTATAGATTATTTCAAAAATATTAGTAAAGAGAAAAGCATATATAATATTAGTGATTCTTATTAGTTAGTGTCATGTTTGACTCGACCTGAGAGCACGGGTTGATGAATTAGTGATTCTTGAATTCTGCGTGCATGTGTTTTGAATCTTCTAAAATCTTAGTGTTTGGATGAGATTTTATGATTTTTTTAGATTTATTTCATCTAAGGACGTATGGTACCTAAATCTAACTCTTAATAATCGGACTCACTCATTCGTTAAACCTTTTTTTTTTTTGAGAAGCCCTTTGTCTCAAAGCATGCTGTGTATCGAGATTCAATGCGCATCTAACACACACCACCACACACACGCACACCTACTCACGCCACCCTAGATCCCTTGCTAAGACCTACAAACTACATATTCAGACAGCGCACCCCAGGCCCAACTCGTCGCGGTGAAGCGAAATGCCGGGAAAGCGCATGGGTGCTACCTGGGCGTAGACAACAGAAAACGGGGAAAACTCCGCTTTATTCGTGCGATGCCTGGGTTCGAACCCCCGACCACAGGCAGGCAGCGCTCCACGACGGGAGCCGCTAGCCAACCGAGCACCCGCTCGGTTCGCACTCATTCGTTAAACCAGACCGAATAAACTTACGTGCTCTCTATCTAGTACGGAGTATCTCCTGAAATATCCCACGATATAACAGTGCTTGCTATCTACGAGTAGTATCTCCTGCTTGGCCACTTGTTCCCTACTTCCCTGCATCTGCATGTCATCACTAGATCCTCGTCATAACCTACACGTACGTCTCCAGCGCTTTTTGCGTGGCCTTCAAGTCTGGAATTTTCTGCCACTTTTCGGGACAGCCGGGCGGCACCTCGCCCTGGTCCTTGGATGCCTGCCTGGCTACCTGCGCGGCGATCGAACCGGCCACGTCGATGCATCGCGACGCCGGCCATCACCGGCCAGTTCGCTCGTGATGTGATCCTGCCTCACTCCACGTCGCGTGCATGTAAAGATGTACTAGCCCTCTACTCTCGTCTCCATGCTCCTCAATCACCCACAACCTACGGCCGTGAACCTCTCGCCGACGTGGCCCCCGCCGCGGCCGCCCACCTCGTCGTCATGGGCACCTCGCCTAGCTCTATCTCCCAACGCTTATAAAGCCGCCACCCTGCTCTGGGAACCATCCACAACACACGACAGGGAGAAGAACCTTTGCAACAAAGCCTCTCTCGCCTGCCGCTACGAGCCAGCAACTCGATCTCCGCAGCACCTCTGCATATACACGCTCCAATGGCAGCAACAGTGATGGCTTCCATGAGCTCCCTCGCCTTCGCCACCTCCGGCGCGCGTCCTGCTGCCAGCGCCTTCCCGGCGTCGTCTACGCTCGCGCCGCGGCGCCGCACCTTCGTCGTGAGGGCCAAGAGCGAGGACGTCGAGCCAACGAAGGGGACGAAGGCGGCGAGCCCCGAGCTGTGGGACGCGCTGGCATTCAGCGGGCCGGCTCCGGAGCGCATCAACGGCCGGCTCGCCATGGTGGGCTTCGTGTCGGCGCTCGCCGTCGAGGCATCACGCGGCGGGGGCCTGCTCTCGCAGGCCAGCAGCGGGTCCGGGCTCGCATGGTTCGCGGCCACGGCCGCCGTGTTCTCCGTGGCGTCGCTGGTGCCGCTGCTGAAGGGGGATAGCGCCGAGGCCAGGAGCGGCGACGTCATGAGCGCCGACGCCGAGCTCTGGAACGGACGATTCGCCATGCTCGGACTCGTCGCGCTCGCCTTCACGGAGTACGTCACCGGCGCGCCGTTCATCAACGCCTAGATGCGTGCATCATAGGCGGCTGATTCGTCCAAGCCAGTACATGTATGCAGTAGTAACTTCGTAGCAATATTTTGTACGTAGAAAACTGTGTGTGCAACTATGCAAGTAGTAGTGCTACCGTCCGTGTACGAGCATATGTACAGTGGACGAGCTAGTTTTATGCACGTTTTGGATCAAAATTAGCTACCAAACATATATATGTATATATATCAGAACGAAAATTACGCGTGTATAAGCGTCCGCGGAGCTTATTTTAATAGTCTTGCATGTCGTACTTAGAAGTTTTCAAAAATTTTGAAACTTCAAACATCAATAGTACCAAACTAGATGGGCATTATCCCAAAATTTGAGATTCAAACAATTTTTGTAAAAAATCATATGAAAAAAACAAATTTCAGCTACTACAGGACAAAAAAATATTCTATGCAAGATGTACATCCATCCTCGGCCAAAAAAAAATATTCTATTTCAAATCGCAGAAAAATGGGAAGACTAATTATAGAAAAATAAAAATTATTGCCTTCATGAACAACAATTGTAGCTGAATTGCATGGTGTCACATTTTTCGAAAACGTAAAAAAAATGTGACACCTTGCAATTCATCTACAATTGCAAGGTGTCACATGGATGTGCTCATCAAAACTAATTGACAACCTCCTCTCAAAAGAAAAATATTCTACTTCATGCCATGTAAAATTAGAAGACTAAATTATATAAAAATAAAAATTGGAGACTCAATAAAAAAAGAATTGTAAGCCAAAACAATGGGTTGCTAGAGGTCATATGGATGCGCTCATCAAAACTGAAATTTGTATCTCCATCTTGAAGAAGAATTATTCTATTTCATGTCACATAAAAAATAGAGAAAATAATTATAAAAAATAAAAATTCGAGACTTAATCATGAACAACAATGTAGCTTTAAACAATGAGCTCCTAGGTGTCACATGACTAAAAATTGAAATTGGTAACTCTACTAAAAAGACTCTACTCTCGGTACATACAAGAACTAAAGCACCACATACTAACAATCATAAAAAACACCATGTAATTTGCTAGGATCTAAAATGAGTTCATCGACATCAACCTTTTGGAAGACTGTTTCACCACAATTTGAATGCCTTCCTCAAGATCCAATTGAAATGCTCTCTAAAATTGAGAAACAACTAGCATGAGAATCAAGCAATCCTAGAACATTTGGTAAGATGCAAATTAAACACTAGTTAAACACGTTTCCGCGCGCCGCTCAGGGTATGTTCTTGCATGTGCTATTATGCTCGATGCCTGTATGCGCGCAAAGTGATGAATGCTGTCACATAAGCGGCAGATATCATGGATTGTTCTTCGAGGACTTCAGTTGTGATAATACATGCTCTTTTGAAGGCCCCTTGATGCTTTACGGCGCTTGTCACGACCTGAAATGCTACTGCTATACATGCTTCTAGATTGTTATTGTTGCTAGCGCTCCGACCTTGCCATGATGCAATAATCCTCTGCTTCTTAAATATAAATTATCCCATCCTAGCTCTTGCGTAATAAATCCAACCATGACGCAATGATGCCTGCATGGTGTTTCTTAAATATTTATTATCCCTTCTGGGCTTTTATGTAATAATATATACTAAAATTGAGAGAGGAGGTATTGAGAGAGGAGGTCGGACTGTGGGTTGATTTCGCTTATGTTTGAGGGCTTTTGTTTTTGCAAAAAGGACATGGTTCGCCCCATCTGGGCCGTCCACATGCTCGATCCGACGGCTTAGCGACATTCTTTGGCCTTCTTTTTTTGTGCTTAAATCATAAGGAGAGATGATCTCAGATGATTCTTGAATTCTGCGTACGTGTATTTTGAATCTTCTAAAATCGTAGTGTTTGGATGATATTTTAGGATTTTTTAGATTCATTTTATCTAAGAATACCTGTGGACGTATGGTACCTAAATCTAACAGTGCTCGCTATCTAGTATCTCCTGAAATATCACATGATAACATTGCTCGCTATCTAGTATCTCCTGCTTGGCCACTTGTTACCTACTTCCCTGCATCTGTATGTCATCACCATCACGTCTCCAGCGCTTTCCGTGCATGGCCCTCGAGTCTGGAATCGTTGCCACTTTTCGGCGACAGGGGCCGGGCGGCACCTCGCCCTTTGGTCCCTGCCTGGCTACCTGCGCGGCGGCCGAACCGTCCACGTCGATGCATCGCGACGCCGGCCATCACCGGCCACAGTTCGCGCGTGCATGTAAAGATGTACTAGCCCTCTACTCTCACCAGCATGAACCTCAATCACCACAACCTACGGCTGTGAATCTCTCGCCGACGTGGTCCCCGCCGCGGCCGCCCACCTCGTCGTCATGGGCGGCGAGCCACCTCGCCTAGCTCTATCTCCTCACGCTTATAAAGCCGTCACCCCGCTCTCTGGCAACCATCCATAGCACACGAGGCAGCGAGAAGAACCTTTGCAACGAAGCCTCTTGCCTATCAGCCAACGACTCGATCTCCATAGCACCTCTGCACACCTCTGCACATACACACTCCAATGGCAGCAATGGTGATGGCCTCCATGAGCTCCCTCGCCTTCGCCACCTCCGGCGCGCATCCTGCCGCCGGAGCCTTCCTGGCGTCGTCTACGCTCACTACCGGAATCGAGCTGTTTGCCGATGGGAATGCCATCAGCAAAGGGTTTGCCGATGGCAATCTGACATGGCCATCGGCAAACCCCCGTCGGCAAAAAATTCAGACTTTGCCATCGGCAAACCTTTGCGGATGGCCACGTGGGCCATCGGCAAAGCCGCCACGTCAGCCGACGCGCCGTCGGTGACGGCGGCTTTGCCGATGGCCGGCCATCGGCAAAGATTTTTATTTTTTTATTTTTTGAAATTTTTTATTTTTTTTTTCCATCGACACAAGCATTTCATATATATACCATCAGATAATTATCAATAATCTAAAGATGCATCAGACAATCATCATTAAAGTCTTCATATATATATATATATATATATATATATATATATATATATATATATATATATATATATATATATATATATATATATATATATATATATATATATATATATATATATATATATATATATATATCACATGTTCTAGCCTCAAGTTACATTTTTTGGTTCTAAATAAAGTACCAACACAGATGCTACATTCCGGATGGGACAACCATGAACGAACACATAGCCTACATTCTGCATGCTATCATAATGCTTACATCCAGACATCCATTGATTCCGAGTAGGTGGAAGTATAAGAGGACCCATCTGTACTCCCTCTATATACAAAAATAAGACAAAATAAATGAATCATTCATGAGAAAGAGATTTTAAGCTTTGCAATAAACAGCCAGACTATGGTTAACAGTATGATAACAGCCCCAAATACAAAACTATTTATTTCTAGAACAATTAGTGGATAATATCTTGTTTCTCATCTTGGCTAATATTATTGCTACAAAATCACACTGCAGTGTTCTGAAACAACTACTCGCTAGTTGCTCAATCCATGGCTTGTGATACTAAAGAAACCAAGCAATTAAACGGATGCTATGCTAGTTAGCGCTACAAGCAATGAGCACAAACATACACTAATACATACCTTTTTGCTGCCAGTTCTGGAGCCGATGTACCACAGATCCTTCCTTTTCCAATTGCCTTTCCCTGATAGCAATGTCTAGGTTCAATGCAAAGCAAGTCCAGGTTCAATGCAATAAGGACATGTTTCATAAAAAACCTTGTATCATAACCATAAATAACCTTCGACGGGGTATAGAAAGCAATAGCTCTCAAGCACAACAATTCTACAAATTTGAGAAATTATTGCTACTCATATACTGAACCAATAACCCACAAATTCTATCAATTTTGAATAATGAAACATAAATAAGCTGTTATCCCCTCACCAGCAACATATGTCAATTGTCCATTTAAAATTGCACATCCTTTAGTCTTCGGTCCTGTAAGCCTTAACTTGTTTACTTATCTGTATTATGAAAGAACAATTGTGAATATAAACTTGAATATACCATTGTAATGCCGTTTGATTAAAAATGATTCAAGCATCAGTATCAACTTCCTGTCATATTTGCTAGAATGAACAAACAGCCATAATAAGCTACTCATATTCTGAGTGACATCTAGTTTTCACAAAAAAAAAAAAAACATCACATTGAGAAATTGCATGCCATCACATCCAATTTTCTGAAAAATCAGCACATTTAGGAAGCATTTCAGGACATGCTGCAAGTTGAAATGAATTAGCATAAGTTGTCATGGTAGCATTTCATTTGCTCTAAAAAAACTATTGCTCTACTGCTTGTTTGTTTAGACATGTCTTCCTCACTAAACATGCAAGGCAAAGGAAACGCAAGATTGATAGTACTAATGGAAATTTACTAAATCTGCAGCTCTAAAAATACAGTACTGCAGTTTTCGCTAATATGCACTAGTAGAACAAGCAGAACCGCACCTTGCAAAAAATCTGCCATGAAGTGCCTAGCTCCTATATGCCCTCACTTCCCTTGCAAAAGAAGTAGCAAACATAGTAATTTTAGTGTTTCATTTTCCCCAAAAAAGACAGATCAGAATTCGAAAACAGATCAGATAAATGGCAAAAGGGGGAGCACGTATAGACCTGCAGATGTTTCTAATTTACTGCAATTTAGCCTACAAATCACAGGGAAGAAACGATTAAAACATCTACTAATCGCTGCTATTTTTCTACTGTATTGAAGCACAAATCTCAGAAAATTGTTAACATACCTGAGATCTCCCATGGCTGCTGGCTCTTCCATGGTCGAATGGAGATGCTGCTGCTACGGGAAGCCGGTCGCCGGGGGCAGGAGGAGACGAGCAGCAGCGAGCCGGCCGGAGGGAGGAAGAGCGGCGCCGCCGTGTAGCACGAAACCCTAACGCCCTGAGCTGCCGGAGGGAGGACGAGCAGGCCAACAGGGAGGAGCTCCGGGGACGGGCGGGTGGCCGCGCGTCACCGGCAGCGGAGGGGCTGCGGGCGCGCACGGGCAACGCCGGGGCGGCGCTGCTGCGGCGTCCGGCGGCGGTGCGGGGCGGAGACGGGGGGAGCTGGGGCGGGCGAGTGTGTGTGAGTGTGGATAGGGTTCGACCGGGTGGGCCGGGCCTTTAGACTCCACGAATTTTTTTTATTTTTTTTAAAACTCATTTGCCGATGGCCCAGGCTGTCGGCAAAGGACCACCTTTGCCGATGGCCACGTGGCCTGGCCGTCGGCAAAGGCTCTTTGTCGATGGCCTTCACATGCCGTCGGCGAAGTATAAGTTTTTTTTTTTTTTTTTTTATCCTAGTTTTTTTTTCTGGGACCTTCCAACACCAAATACAACCCAACTTCAAAACTTAGGGCAATTTTGAGTTTTTTTGCTATATTTCGTTAATTATTTTTGTTTCTTTGAATTTTTCCGGCAACTCCAAATTTGAACTGCAGTACATAAAATAATGAAATTTTTTGATTCAAAAAATGTTATTCATGATGTTCGGAGTATGTTGAGGTCGTATCTAGGACCTCACATGAAATTACGACCATGTTGGCGTCGTAACATGACGAGTTACGTGTGCGGAAAGTGTTTTAAAATCATATAAAATCCAAACGAAATCGAAAATTAACGAAACTTGATGAGTTGTGTAGTCAACACATGTGGATACCATGGTAAAAAATTCAAAAAGTTTCGAGCAAGTTGTGATGTCGGATGCCCAAAACCCAAGATATCTCCATATATCTCCACAAGTGATCACATGTGGAGATGTCTGGGTGTTGGCCATCCGACGTCACCACTTGCTCGAAACTTTTTGAAATTTTTACCACCGCCTCCGCATGCAATGCCAACACAACTCATCAAGTTTCGTCAATTTCAGACTTCGTTTGGATTTTATATAATTTTAAAACACTTTTCGGGCACGTGACTCCCCATGTTACGACGCCAACATGGTCGTAATTTGATGCGAGGTTCTGGATACGGCCTCAACATACTCGGAGCATCATGAATACCATTTTTCGAATAAAAAGTTCCATTATTTCATGTACCTGCAGTTCAAATTTGAGTCGCGAAAATTGCAAAGAAACGAAATAATTAACGAAATATAGCAAAAAAACTCAAAATGGTCCCAAATTTTGCAGGTGGGTTGTATTTGGTGTAGGAAGTGACCAGAAAAAAATGAAAGAAAAAATAAAAAAAATCAAACTTTGTCGACAGCCTGTGTAGGCCGTCGACAAAGTAGCTTTGCCGATTGCCGGCCATTGGCAAAGCCTGTGGGCCCGGCAGCTCCAGAGGCAGCCACGTGGCCTGGGTTTGCCGATGGCCCGGCCGTCGGCAAAAATAAGGCTTTGCCGATGGCCAGAGTTTGCCGATGGCCTCGCCATCGGCAAAGAATGGCTTTGCCAATGGCCAGTCTTTGCCGATGGCTGGGCCGTCGGCAAACACTGGTTTGCCGATGGCCTCACTTTACCATCGGCAAACCCAGCTGTTTGCCGATGGCTGACTACTTTGCTATCGGCAAACTACGCGGCCATCGGCAAATAAGCCGATTCTGGTAGTGGCTCGCGTCGCGCCACCGCACCTTCATCGTGAAGGCCAAGAACGAGGACGTTGAGTCAAATCAAAAAGATGTCAACTATAAAATTACATAACTTTTTGAGATCTACAAACTTCACATAGGAAATTTTTCCATCCGAGGCCATTTATAAAATTTGATTTTCAAATTTGAGAAACTCAAACTTAGGTTTCACATGACAAGATGAAGTCAAATCAAAAAGTTGTCAACTACAAAGTTTCATAACTTTTTGAGACCTACAAACTTCATGTAGGAATTTTTTCCATCCAGGATCGTTTACGAAATTCGAATTTTAATTTTTTTTAATTTGGATTGTACTTATACCTACATACCACTATAAAGGTGGCTCGGATTCCAGCCGCCCTTACAGCGGACCACAGGGATCCGAGCCGCCCTTACAGTGGCCCGATCCACTATAAGGGTGGCTCCAATTCGAGCCGCCCCTACAGTGTAGAAGGAGTGCTCTTATATTGTTTTTTCACATAGTGCCTCATTTCAAGTTTTGTTCGGCGGCATAATGCCTGCACGGTTTGCCATATCAATAGATATCGACCACGGCGGAGAGCCCCGTGCCGTGTTGGAGAGGCACCTACTCTGACGGTCTTGGTACCCCCTCCTGCACCGATTCCTTCTGCAAAAAATTGCAAGGATCCGACCAATAATCCACTCCATTTTGCTTTGGCACAGCAGTAGACGACACCACAATATTGTCCTCTAGCAGCATGGGATCTCACGGTCCTCCAGCTCCACGGTCCAGCTGCAACCTTTGGCACGTTGTTGGCGGTACAGCTAGCTCCGGCCGGGCACCATGACAAGTGCAGGCCCAACTTTATTTTTATTTTGTCTTTTTTTGTGTCACTTGTGACGTGGTGCAACACACTAGACCATGCGTGCGTTATATATATGGTCGGACTTCTTCGATCGTCCACCTACCTACTTGCTCATTATTTCCTTCAACGAACAAAAACTTCCAAGAAAAAAAATCAATGGCGCCTTCAGTAAAGAATATCTCTATAGCTGTGCTTCTAATTGTCGCTACCGGTACGTAAATGCACATGTATGAATTGTTGAAAATATATGTGTCTCTTCTAACGGTTTAAATTTTGCATTGAATTGGCTGGTGTATGCAACTTATTATGTTTTCCTGAATAATCTTTCGCTAATTAACCATGTTCTTTCATGTTCTAGTATGTTCAATGCCTGTATACACGCAGAGTGATGAATGCCGGCACCTAAGTGGCAGATATCATGGACTGTGCTTCGAGGACGACCCTTGCGATAATGCATGTTCTTCCGAAAACCCCTTGAACCATTACGGCTTTTGTGACGACGAGGACCTGAAATGCTATTGCTATACATGCTAAGATTGTTGCCGTTGCTAGCGCTCTAATCCAGCCATGATTGATGTAATGATCATATGTTTCTTAAATATAAATATTATCCTATCCTGTATCTTATGGAATAAATCCAACCATGATGCAATGATGCCAGCATGGTGTTTCTTAAATAATTATTATCCCTTCTGAGCTTTTACGTAATAATACATCCTTATATACTAAAACTAAAAGAGGAGGTCGGACTGTGGGTTCATTTCGCTTATGTTTGAGTGCTTTCTTTTTTTTGCAAAAAGGGCGTGGTTCTCCCGATATGGCCGTCCACACGCTTGATTCAACAGGCCCGACGTTGTTCATTGGCCTTCTTTTGGTGCGTAAATCGTAAAGAGAGAGAATCTCAGAAAATTTTTGAATCTGCGCACGTGTGTTTTGAATATTCTAAAATCGTAGTGTTTGGATGAGATTTTAGGATTTTTTAGATTTATTTTATCCAATTTCTAAGAATCCCTGTGGATCCAAACGTACGGTACCTAAATCTAACTCTTAATAATCGGATTTACTCGTTCGTTAAACCAGATCGAATCAAGGTACGTGCTCGCTATATCTAGTATCTCCTGAAATATCGCATGATGACAGTGATCTAGTATCTCCTGCGTGGCCACTTGTTCCATCCTCGTCGTAACCTACACGTCTCCAGCTGCGTGCCCCTGGAGTCTGGAATCTTCTGCCACTTTTCGACGACGGGAGCCCGGCGGCACCTGCGCGGCGGCCGAGCCGTCCACGTCGATGCATCATCGCGACGCCGGCCATCACCCAGTTCGCCCGTGATCCTGCCTCACTCCACGTCGCGAGCATGTAAAGGTGTACTGGCCCTCTACTCTCGCCAGCATGCTCCTCAATGGATCACCCACAATCTACAACGGCCGTGAATCTCTCGCCGACGTGTCCCCCCGCCGCGGCCGCCCACCTCGTCGTCATGGGCACCTCGCCTAGCTCTATCTCCCCGCGCTTATAAAGCCACCACCCCGCTCTGGCAACCATCCACAGCACACGACAGCGAGAAGAACCTTTGCAACAAAGCCTCTTGCCTGCCAGCCAACGACTCGATCTCCACACCACCTCTGTGTTCGCAAAGATCGATCACAAACACACAATTATCACACTGGCTAGCCTAACACTCAAGCACAAATCAAATCGGGATCAAAAACTAGATGAACACTATGGCAACTGTCCGGTGACCCCGGGACACAGAGCCATTTTTTCTCTATTGATAAGTGCGAGTCCACAACTCGATTACAACACAACGAGGCGCTAACCCACACCTCTTACATCAGGCTACATATACTAGTAGCTAACGCACACGATTCAAGTGAAAAATAAACTACTAGACGCGATACAAGACGCTCTGAAACACACTCTTCAGTTAACTCTGACAAGGTGGATGTGGTGACCACGAACTGCCGTTCCCGCTCACGCCTGGCTTGATTCAAACTTGAATTCTCCCGCCTCCTCCACTTCATCCTCGCACCGAACACGTGTCCCGCTTCATGATAGACAGGTTTACACCAACATTCTCCCCCTTGAACCTGGCAATCAGACAAATCCCTAACGCCAAGCAGATGCCTCATCACAACCGGCTTGCCTGCTGGAAGGGCCTTTGTCAGTGCATCAGCTTTCTGTTGATCGGTGCTCACTCTTTTGACATCAATCTGACCCCTCTCCACACACTCTCTGATGAAGTGGTATTTGATATCAATGTGTTTGCTCCTTCCATGGAACACTGGATTCTTCATCAGAGATCTAGCAGAGTTATTGTCCACAAAGAGTGGCACTGTTTTTGGCTTCTCCTCAGTGACCTCACTGATCAAACTTCTCAGCCACGATGCTTGTCTAGCTGTTGTTGTTGCAGCCATGAATTCAGACTCATAGGATGAGAGAGCAACAGTCTTCTGCTTTTGTGAGCAACAACTTATCAGGTTTTCCCCAAGATAAAATGCCATCCCACCAGTGCTCCTTCTCTCAACCTGATCTGCTCCATGATCACTGTCAGTATACCCTGCTAACAGTCCTGCACCTCCACCTTGGACATACACCAGCCCAAACTCGAGTGTGCCTTTCAGATACCTGAAGATCTGCTTGATAGCTGCCACATGCATCACTGTAGGTTTCTCCATAAACCTGCTTGCTAGCCCCACTGAATATGACAAACCTGGCCTGGTGTGCAATAAATACTTGAGACACCTTATCATCCTTCTATATGCAGTTGCATCAGCAGGCTTTCCACCCTTGTCAGCATTCAGCTTGTTCCTTGTCTCCATTGGGAACTTTGTTGCATTGCATTCTGCCATCCCAAACTGCTCAAGAACTTTCTTGGCATAGCTTGTTTGTTTTACAGTGATGTAATCTTCCTTCCGACACACCTCAATCCCAAGGTAGTAAGACAAAGTCCAAGGTCAGTCATCTCAAACTCATCCATCATCTTTTTCTTGAATAGCTTGATATTCTCGGATTCCCTCTAGTTACAATCAAGTCATCCACATAAACTCCCGTAATGACCGCATCATCTCCATGACCTCTTGTGTAAACAGCTTGTTCACTCAAGCATCTTCTAAAATTCAACTTCTTTAAACTCTTGTCAAGCTTGTAGTTCCATGCCCTTGGAGCTTGTTTAAGGCCATACAGAGCTTTACTCAACTTGAGTACACACAGCTCCTTGCCCTTCACCACATAGCCCTCTAGTTGGGAGACATACACTTCCTCTTCCAACTCACCATGCAGAAAGCGCACTTGACATCCGCATGGTGAACTTTCCACCCATGATTAGCAAGATGTGCCAACAAAAATCTCACTATATCCACTGGCCTCTGGTGCAAAGACCTCCTCATAATCAACACCAAGCTTCTGCACATAACCCTTTGCCACTAACCTAGCTTTATGCTTCACAATTTCACCATCAGAGTTCCTTTTCAACTTGAACACCCACTTCAAACCAATGGGTTTCTTCCCACTTGGTAGCTTGACCAGCTCCCAAGTCTTGTTCTTCTCAATAGACTGCATTTCTCTGTCCATTGCATCCACCCAGTCTTGACTGACAGCAGCATCCTTGAAGCTTGCAAGTTCCTCCACCTCAACTAGCAAAGCTTCAACATTCTCATCCATCAGCTCCACCTCATATGAGTCATTATATACTTCATTAAGGATCTTAATTAAACCTGATGGCCCACTGTCAACATCTATGGTGTCATCAACATCCATGACATCATGAACAAATTCTGAAATCTGTGGTGTGTGCTGTGGTGTAACAGGCTCACTGTCTATTGTCGGATTTTGGTCAGTGAATGAATGGCCTTCATTCATCTCTGCACCCACTTCCTCCCCAATAGCTGACTGCATCCCACCACTGCTAGCTTCCCCTGTCTCTCTTGACTGTCCTGAGCTTCCTACACATCACCATTAGCTATATCATGCTGCACATCACCATTGGCAGCATCTAGTTCACAGAAATCACTAGAGAAGAATTGACCATCCCCCTCCTCCCTGATCTCTGAAAAACTCTCATCACTGACAACATTCCAGTCCCACTTGACAGACTCCTCAAAAACTACATCTCTGCTAACCACAATCTTCTTGTTTTGAGGATTGTACATTGTGTGAGCTTTGCTGCCTTCTTCAATGCCAAAATAAACCATTGGCATGCTCCTGTCATCAAGTTTCCTCAGATGAGTTCCCACTATCTTCACATGACCTCTGCAACCAAATACTCTCAGGTGACACAAATGTGGCTTTCTCCCATTCCATCCTTCATAAGGTGTTCTATAACCCATGGACTTAGTTGGCAATCTATTCAACAAATAGACAGAGTGCATCACTGCCTCAGCCCAAAATACTCCAGGTATCTCCATGCTCTTCAACAGGGATCTTGCCATCTCCATCACATATCTGTTTTTCCTCTCAACTACTCCATTCTGCTGAGGAGTGTAAGGAGCTGTGAACTGATGCTTGATCCCTGATTCTTCACAAACCTTCTGAAAAGAATTTGCCAAAAACTCTCCACCTCTATCTAACCTGAGAATCTTGATATGTTGTCCTATGCTGTTTTCTGCTTTGGCTCTGAACTTGATGAAAGCATCCACTGCTTGATCTTTTGTCTTCAACATGTACACTGTGGTCCATCTTGTACAGTCATCCACCAACAGCATAAAGTACTTGTTGCCTGCTGATGTGGATGGAGTAATGGGCCCATAGAGATCCACATGTACTAGTTGAAGTGGCTCATTGGCTCTCCACAGAACTGACTTAGGGAAAGACTTTCTGATCTGTCTGGCTGCAAGGCACGCTTGACAGACCTGATCAGGGTGTTGTCTCAGAGGAACCCCTCCTACCATCTCCTTGTCTACAATCTGCTTCAGTGCTTCAAAATTTACATGTCCTAGCCGACCATGCCACAACCAAGCATCATCATTTATACTACTCAACAAGCAATTTAGAGCTACAGACACCAATTCAACCTTGTACAATCTATTTCTAGTTCTCTGAACTTTCATGATTAACCTGAATGGATCTTTCTCTAACACTTCTATGTAATCATCATCCATCAGTACTCTATGACCAATCTCAATGAGTTGACCCAAACTAATCAAGTTACTCTTCAACTTAGGAATAAAATACACATCCCTAAGCAACCACTGATCCCTAGTTCTCCCTTGGAATAGAATTGTACCCTTTCCCTCTATCTCTACTGCAGAGCCATCACCAAACCATACCTTTCCAGTAGCAGTACTGTCCATGACCCTGAACTTTTGGCGATCACCGGTCATGTGATTGCTGGCACCATTGTCTAGGTACCAGACATCGTTCATGACCTTTCCCTCGCCGACGAAATACAGCTCCGGTCACACCTACTTCTCCTCCAGCTCCACTCCTGCGTGCCGGATCGTGAACAGTGCTTGCTCGAGCGGTTCCTGCTCCTCAGTTTCCGCAAGCAGAACTGCTGGCTCCATTGCCACTGTCCTAGCATGGTGTGCCTCTTCTTCCCTCTTCTTCTCACCAGGATAGCGGTTGGCATAGTGCTCGTAGGTATGGCACTTGAAGCACTTGATGTGACTTTTGTCACGTTTGTCAGTGCCTTCTCTCCCCCCATCACCGCGTCCTCCACGGCCACTCCGGCCACCGCCACGACCGTATCCCCGGCCGCGTCCTCCGCTCCCCGGAGATCTCCCGCCTCCAGATCCTTCCTCGCTCGACTTCTTCTGGCGCACCTCCCACTCAGCCTGAGTGAGCAAGGCCTGCTTGTTACCGGAACGTGACCCACCGGCTCCCCGCCTAGTTCGTTCCTCAAATGCCTTCAGCCGGCCCACGGCCTCGTCGAATGCCAAGGTCTTGAGATCGTAGAACTGTTCGATCCCGGCAATGACATGGATGAATGTGTCAGGCACGGTGTCGAACAACTTCTTCACCAAGGCTGAATCCTGCAATGTCCTGCCAAGATTCCCATACTTGACTGACATAGCCGTCAGTTTTCCAACGTACTCATCGACAGTCTCGTCTTCCTTCATCCTGAGTGCATCAAATTCCGCCTTCAACGCCTGTAGGCGCGCGTCCTTGACACGTTCCGCGCCCACAAACCTCACCTTCAGGGAGTCCCACACCTCCCTGCCTGTCTTCTTCTTGGCTACTTGCATCAGCAGCTCATCCAACAGACACTGGAACAGATGCACTCGCACCTTCTTGTCCTTCGCCGCCTGAGTCTCCATCAGAGCACCCGCTGAACTCCCCTCTAGCGGTTCCACCACCTCCCACCATCCCTGCTCCTCCATGATCGCTTGCACCCGGATACTCCAGCTGGTGTAGTTCGTTGACGACAACGTCGGGAACACCAGACGGTGTCCGCCATCGCCGCCTCCTCGACCTCCATCAGCAACAACCGTCAGCGACATGATGAACACTCGGTGGTTCTTGTGTGTTAGACCGACTTTGGTACCAAATGCTGGCAAAGATCGATCATAAACACACAATTATCACAGTGGCTAGCCTAACACTCAAGCATAAATCAAATCAGGATCAAGAACTGGATGAACACTATGGCAACTGTCCGGGTGACCCTCGGGAGACAAAGCCCTTTTTCTCTATTGATAACTGCGAGTCCGCAACTCGATTACAACACAACGAGGCGCTAACCCACACCTCTTACATCAGGCTACTTATACCAAGTATCTAACACACATGATTCAAGTGAAAAATAACCGCTAGACACGATACAAGATGCTCAAACACACTCTTCGTACGTGGTGACCGCCAACCGCCGTTCCCGCTCACGCCCGGCTTGATTCAAACTTGAATTCTCCCGCCTCCTCCACTTCATCCTCGCACCGAACACGTGTCCCGCATCATGATAGACAGGTTTACACCAACACTCTACACATACACACTCCAATGGCAGCAACGGTGATGGCCTCCACGAGCTCCCTCGCCTTCGCCACCTCCGGCGCGCGTCCTACCGCTGGAGCCTTCCCGCGTCGTCTACGCTCGCGCCGCGCCGCCGCACCTTCGTCGTGAGGGCCGGAGTGAGGATGTTGAGCCAACAAAGCAGACGAAGGTGGCGAGCCCGGGGCTGTGGGACGCGCTGGCGTTCAGCGGCCCAGCACTGGAGCGCATCAACTGCCGGCTCGCCATGGTGGCCTTCGTGTCCACGCTGGCCGTAGAGGCGTCCCGCGGCGGCGGGGCTCGCTCGCAGCCGGCGCGGCTCCGGCTCGCCCGGTTCGTGGCAAGGGGGCCGTGCTTTCCGTGGCGTCGCTGGTGCCGCTGTCGGCCGGGGACGCGCCGAGGCCAGGAGCGGCGACGTCATGAGCGCCGACGCCGAGCTCTGGAACGGACGCTTCGCCATGCTCGGACTCGTCGCGCTCGCCTTCACCGAGTATCTCACCGGCGCGCCGTTCATCAACGCGTAGATGCAAACATCATAGATTCATAGGCGGCTGATCAGTCAAGCCAGTGCATGCATGTTGTTGGAAAATTAGGCAATTTCCAGATTAAAAATAGAATATAGATCATGACAAAACAACAAGCTAGATTGAGCATGTATAGATTACTAACATGGCAGATCAGTATATCATATATACTAGCAAGACAAATCAGTATATCGCATATACTAGTAGGACAGATCATGATATCACATAGCATGAACATGATATCTAGTGTAAACTCAACTTGTACACTAGTTAGATTTATACCTGCCGATTGTAGAAGTACTTGGTGGTGAAGATGCATACGATGAGTGCAACGTGAGCTTGTCGCTGAGCGTCTCCCGTAGACGATCCCATAAGCCTGACGACGATGAGACGACGTGCCGACGATGATGATGGCAAGAGCTTGTAGCTAGGCGTCTCCCATAGATGATCCAGCAAGCTTGATGACAACGAGACGATGTGCTGCCGACGACGATAGCACGAGCTTGTAGCTAGGCGTCTCCCGTAGACGATCCAAATGAGCTTGATGGCGACGAGACGATGTTCTCGCCAACGTAGAAGATTTGGGAGCAGTCGCACTAAGAGCGCTTCCCCAAAACCTTATTCGCCTTCTCCCGGTGCGGATCGTAAAGACGAGGGTTCCGGAGACTCCGCTCGCCGGTTGCTAGTGCACGCAAGCAATCGGGCCGGAGTAGCTACGGTGGCGCAACAAATGAGAAGAGGCGAAAACTCTAGTTCAATTGGATACATTTTGGTGTGGCCGGTAGGCTGCTTATATATCCCGAACAACCGACCTCGTGTCGCGACCACGAGCGAAATCGTTTAGGACTCTAAACTCGTAACGCTTTAGAACTCTTGCAACTTGACCGCCAAGAAAGCCAAAAAAACTAAAACTGCAAAAGGAGACCGCGCTCCCGCAAGGCGAGGAGCCGGATTTCAGCGGACCATTCACGTGCATGTCATCCATGCGCGCCTTTCGCCACGCCACGCCACGCCATGCCACGCCCGGCGAGGCGAGGCGAGGCGAGGCGAGCGAGCGCGCGCGTGTGGACTTCCCTTTCTCTTCTCCACACTAGACTTGAGGAAGTGAAGAGAACTCTCATATTTATGTATGGCTTCCTCCACTTCAACTAGCAAGGTGGTATTAAAGAGTTTCCACTTCCCCTCTTACTTCTTATGAATGGGCCTTTGAGATTTCTTTAGGAATTTCAGAAATTGTTATTGGGCCAAACCCATTTAAATTCCAACAATCCCCCACTAGATCTCAAATACCCATTTAGAGATTTGCCTGTTCTCACTGCTGTTTGATATACTAGTATTTCGGAAGAGACTGTGAAGTTGAACTTCTGCCTAGGTCCTCAAGTTACACTCATCCACAACTTGAACAATGGACTACGCCTTGAATTGCAAGTTTTGTGTGAATAAGCTTTACTTAAAGCCACACTAGTACCTGGGCTACCAGTAGCCTTACCCCGTGGGTGGAGCATATACGTCGTACTCCCTGGTCTCTTCATGAGCTTACTAAAGACCACCCAAGTCTCATAGACTGCGACGTTTAACAGTCAAACTCATATAGGTATGTTCATTCAAGAATGCTCTGTAGGATAGCATCTTCGCTTGTTAAAGCCAATAGAACATATTAAGGCATTAGCCAACCTGCCATACAATGCCTCATTGCATTGAGAGTATTGCATCTTCACTTAGAGAGGGTTATTATTATACTCTCCTCAGTTTATCAATAGCTTATTCTTCCAAGATCCTTAGTCACGGGATCTCTGATCAAAAAGGTTGGGTTACTACTACTGTAAACTCACATGGGTCTCATACCCATCTCCCTTGATGCGATTTCTATCACATTCCGTGATAGCCCTTTTGTAAAGGGATCTCGCCGTTTTTTGTCTCGTTTGGACATAAACCACACTTATTACTCCGGAGTTTCTCGGCTTCCCCGACGGTTTTCAAACATCTTTTAACGTGTCTCGTTGACTTCGCATTATCCTTAGCACTATTCACTCTAGTGATCACCGTTTGATTATCACGAGTTCATAAGGATAGCCGGTATTGGTTTTTCAACCACCGGCAAGTCGGACAAGAGCTCACGCAGACCACTCGCCTCTCAGATCTTTGTATCCAAAGCAAGAAGTTCTGCTTCCATGGTTGATTTAGTCAATATAGTCTGTTTACAAGACCTCCATGACACTGCACCACCTCCAAGAGTAAATACATACCCACTAGTGGCGTTGATTTGATCAATATCAGAAATCCAGTTCACATCACTATATCCCTCTAGCATAGGCAAGGGTGCCCGAATAGTGAATCCCAAAACTCATTGTACCCTTAAGATAATGCAAGACCCTTTCAAGTGCATGCCAATGATCATCACCCGGGTTGGACATGTACCTACTCAACTTGCTCACAAAGAAAAGAGATGTCTCGGTCCGGTTGCGCTAGCTAGATACATGAGTGAACCAATTATCTCGAGAGTATCTCAATTGATCTCTAGTAATTCTCTTGTTCTTTCTCAATGTCACACTAGGATCATAAGGTGTTGGAGAAGGCTTGCTATCCATAAAGCCAAAACGGCTCAAGAGCTTCTCAACATAGCGAGATTGCAACAAAGTAATCCCACTCTCTTCCTTAATCGGCTTGATGTTCGAATTACATCGGCCTCTCCTAGATCTTTCATGTCAAAACTTTTAGACAAGAAAGTCTTGACTTCATTGATCACATCAATGTTTGTTCCGAAAATCGAATATCATCAACATATAAACACAAAATTACGTTGGCCCCCACCATGTCGATAATACACACACCTATCGGCCTCATTAACAAAAAGCCGCACTAGTTAAAGTGATGTCGAACTTCTCATGCCATTGTTTGGGTGCTTGTTTCAAGCCATACAAAGATTTCAATAATTTACACACCTTCGCTCTTCACCTTTTACTACAAATCCATCAGCCGATCCATGTAAATCTCCTCATCCAACTCTCCATTAAGGAAAGTCAAGTCTTCACATCCATTTGATGAATGATAAGACCATATGAGGCAGCCAAAGAAAGTAGTACTCGAATAGTAGTCATTCTAGCAACAGTGAATAAGTATCAAAGAAATCTTCACCTTCCTTCGTGTATAACCCTTAGCCACAAGCCGAGCCTTGTACTTATCAATAGTACCTTCGGGCCTAAGCTTCTTCTTGAACACCCATTTGCAACTAATAGGTTTACACCCAAGTGGTAAATCGATAACTCCCATGTTTCATTAGAAAGAATCGAGTCTATCTCACTCCGAACAAACTTCTTTCCAATCATCTCGCATCGGGAGATGCATATGCCTCCGTAATAGAGGTGGGAGTATCATCCACAAGGTATACAATGAAATCATCACCAAAGGATTACGTCTCTTGTTCCTCACAGGAACTTCATTGTCATCCTCCTCAAGGACTTCTTCAAGTGGTTGTTCAAATGGCTCAACAAGATGCTCGATAGGTGTAGTAAAATCAGGAGCTAACTCAGTAGAAAATTTAGCATTGCTACACATATCTTTCATAGGAAATATATTCTCAAAAAATGTAGCATCACGAGATTCAAAGATTGTATCAACATACATATCAGAAACTTCAGATTTTACTACTAAAAATCTATAGGCAATGCTCCGATGAGCATATCCTAGAAAGACACAATCCACAGTCTTTGGTCCAAGCTTACGCTTCTTAGAAATTGGAACATTGACTTTTGCCAAACATCCCCACGTGCGCAAGTATGAGAGTGATGGTTTCCTTCCAACCCATTGCTCATATGGAGTTGTCTCTTTGTTTCTGTTTGGAATTCTATTCAGGACATGACTCGCAGTCAATAAAGCTTCCCCCCACCATGCCTTAGATAAACTAGCAGTGTCTAACATGGCATTCACCAAGTCAGTCAGTGTGCGATTTTTCCTCTCGACAACCCTGTTTGATTCGAGCGAATAGGGAGGTGTCCTCTCATGAATAATGCCATGTTCCACACAAAAATCATCAAACGATGTAGGAAAATATTCACCACCACGATCTGACCTTAGACGTTTGATTTTCTTTTCTAGTTGATTTTCAACTTCAGCCTTATAGATTTTAAAGTAGTCTAATGCTTCATCTTTAGTTTTCAGCAAATAAACATAGCAAAATCTAGTTGCATCATCAATCAAAGTCATGAAATACCTTTTACCACCTTTTGTCAACACACCATTCATCTCACAAAGATCGAATGTATGAGTTCTAGAGGTGCCAAGTGTCTCTCCTCCACTGCCTTGTGAGGCTTTCGAGGTTGCTTAGATTGCACACAACTATGGCACTTAGAACTTTTGGCAATAGTGAAATCGGAATTAAGCTCAAGCTAGACAATCGTGACATCAAACCAAAGTTCATATGACATAAACGAGAATGCCAAACACTAGAACTATCATTGATTGTGCCACAAATGTGATTCACGACTTGTTACAAAACTCGCTAAAGATAAATGAAATAAACCTCCACAAGCATAGCCTTTACCAATAAATTGTCCATGCTTAGATATTACAACTTTATTGAATTCTAGTACCACCTTAAACCCATCTCTCAAAAGAAGGGAGGCACTAACATGGTTCTTGCGAATAGTAGGAACATGTTGCACGTTCTTTAGTTGCACAATTTTTCTCGAAGTAAACTTCGATTTACCGTGCCAACACCATGAACAGAAGCATGTGACCCATTCCCCATCAAAACAGAGGAACCTTGAAGCCCATGATAAGAAGAAAACAAAGATATGTCGGCACACACGTGAATATTAGCACCCGTATCAACCCACCAACTTGGCGACTAAAACAGTGAAAGCACGGTAGGAACATTATCGTACTCTTCATCGGGCCGCTAATAGTCACAAGATTGACATTCTTCTTTTTCCCACTGGAAAAGTGACCAAGCTCCCCACAAGTGAAGCAAGGCAACTCTACTTTAGTTTGCTTCTTCTCACAGGTAGTTACTATCTTGGCATTGGAAGGTTTATTATTCAGGATTGTTCTTCCTCTAAGAAGAGTGTAGTCTTCCTGAAATTTTCTCGATTTTCTCTAGAGATATTTTCCTCACATGAGCCAACACTAATCCAGAACACTTTAGCCTCTAGCCGAGCATGGCCTTAACTCGCCACCTCTTAAAATGTGCACTAGAACACTTTTCTAGTTTCAAAGACGTCGTGAAAACAACCATACTTAAATCGGAAAAAGCCTATAATAAGGTTTTTGGATTGTTGGAAAATTAGGCAATTTTCGATTAATTTCTAGATTAAAAACAGAATATAGATCATGACAAAACAACAAGCTAGATTGAGCATGTATAGATTACTAACATGGCGGATCGTATATCATATATACTAGCAAGACAAATCGATATCGCATATACTAGTAGGACAGATCATGATATCACATAGCATGAACATGATAACTAGTGTAAACCCAACTTGTACACTAGTTAGATTTATACCGCCGATTGTAGAAGTACTTGGTGGTGAAGATGCATACGATGAGTGCAACGTGAGCTTGTCGCGAGCGTCTCTCGTAGACGATCCCACAAGCCTCGACGACGATGAGACGACGTGCCGACGATGACGATGGCACGAGTTTGTAGCTAGGCGTCTCCCGTAGACGATCCAAATAAGCTTGATGACAACGAGACGACGTGCTGCCGACGACGATAGCACGAGCTTGTAGCAAGGCGTCTCCGTAGACGATCCAAATGAGCTTGATGGCGACGAGACGATGTTCGCCAACGTAGAAGATTTGGGAGCAGTCGCACTAAGAGCGCTTCCCAAAAACCTTATTCGCCTCCTCCCGGTGCAGGATCATAAAGACGAGGGTTCCGGAGACCTGCTCGCCCGGTTGCTAGTGCACGCAAGCAATCGGGCTGGAGTAGCTACGGTGGCGCAACAGCGAGAAGAGGCGAAAACTCTAGTTCAATTGGATACATTTTGGTGTGGCCGGTAGGCTGCTTATATATCCCGAACAACCGACCTCGTGTCGCGACCACGAGCGAAATCAGTTTAGGACTCTAAACTAGTAACAGTTTAGAACTCTTGCAACTTGACCGCCAAGAAAGCCAAAAAAACTAAAACTGCAAAAGGAGACCGCGCTCCCGCAAGGCGAGGAGCCGGATTTCAGCGGACCATTCACGTGCATGTCATCCATGCGCGCCTTTCGCCACGCCACGCCACGCCATGCCACGCCCGGCGAGGCGAGGCGAGGCGAGGCGAGCGAGCGCGCGCGTGTGGACTTCCCTTTCTCTTCTCCACACTAGACTTGAGGAAGTGATGAGAACTCTCATATTTATGTATGGCTTCCTCCACTTCAACTAGCAAGGTGGTATTAAAGAGTTTCCACTTCCCCTCTTACTTCTTATGAATGGGCCTTTGAGATTTCTTTAGGAATTTCAGAAATTGTTATTGGGCCAAACCCATTTAAATTCCAACAATCCCCCACCGATCTCAAATACCCATTTAGAGATTTGCCATTCTCACCGCTTTTGATATACTAGTATTTCGGAAGAGACCGTGAAGTTGAACTTCCGCCTAGGTCCTCAAGTTACACTCATCCACAACTTGAACAATGGACTACGCCTTGAATTGCAAGTTTTGTGTGAATAAGCTTTACTTAAAGCCACACTAGTACCGGGCTACCAGTAGCCTTACCCCGTGGGTGGAGCATATACGTCGTACTCCCTGGTCTCTTCATGAGCTTACTAAAGACCACCCAAGTCTCATAGACTGCGACGTTTAACAGTCAAACTCATATAGGTATGTTCATTCAAGAATGCTCTGTAGGATAGCATCTTCGCTTGTTAAAGTCAATAGAACATATTAAGGCATTAGCCAACCTGCCATACAATGCCTCATTGCATTGAGAGTATTGCATCTTCACTTAGAGAGGGTTATTATTATACTCTCCTCGGTTTACCAATAGCTTATTCTTCCCCGGATCCTTAGTCACGGGATCTCCGATCAAAAAGGTTGGGTTACTACTACTCAAACTCACATGGGTCTCATACCCATCTCCCTTGATGCGATTTCTATCACATTCCGTGATAGCCCTTTTGTAAAGGGATCCGCGGTTTTTGTCTATTTGGACATAAACCACACTTATTACTCCGGAGTTTCTCGGCTTCCCCGACGGTTTCAAACATCTTTTAACGTGTCTCGTTGACTTCGCATTATCCTTAGCACTATTCACTCTAGTGATCACTGTTTGATTATCACAGTTCATAAGGATAGCCGGTATTGGTTTTTCAACCACCGGCAAGTCAGACAAGAGCTCACGCAGCCACTCTGCCTCTGCAGATCTGTATCCAAAGCAGTAAGTTCTCGCTTCCATGGTTGATTTAGTCAATATAGTCTCGTTTACAAGACCTCCATGACACTTTGCACCACCTCCAAGAGTAAATACATACCCACTAGTGGCGTTGATTTGATCAATATCGAAATCCAGTTCACATCACTATATCCCTCTAGCATAGCCGGGTGCCCCGAGAATAGTGAATCCCAAAACTCATTGTACCCTTAAGATAATGCAAGACCCTTTCAAGTGCATGCCAATGATCATCACCCGGGTTGGACATGTACCTACTCAACTTGCTCACAAAGACAAAGAGATGTCCGGTGCAGTTGCGCTAGCTAGATACATGAGTGAACCAATTATCGAGAGTATCTCAATTGATCTCTAGTAATTCTCTTGTTCTTTCTCAATGTCACACTAGGATCATAAGGTGTTGGAGAAGGCTTGCTATCCATAAAGCCAAAACGGCTCAAGAGCTTCTCAACATAGCGAGATTGCAACAAAGTAATCCCACTCTCTTCCTTAATCAGCTTGATGTTCAGAATTACATCAGCCTCTCCTAGATCTTTCATGTCAAAACTTTTAGACAAGAAAGTCTTGACTTCATTGATCACATCAATGTTTGTTCCGAAAATCAGAATATCATCAACATATAAACACAAAATTACAGATTGGCCCCCACCATGTCGATAATACACACACCTATCGGCCTCATTAACAAAGAAAGCCGCACTAGTTAAAGTGATGTCGAACTTCTCATGCCATTGTTTGGGTGCTTGTTTCAAGCCATACAAAGATTTCAATAATTTACACACCTTCTGCTCTTCACCTTTTACTACAAATCCATCAGGCTGATCCATGTAAATCTCCTCATCCAACTCTCCATTAAGGAAAGTTGTCTTCACATCCATTTGATGAATGATAAGACCATATGAGGCAGCCAAAGAAAGTAGTACTCGAATAGTAGTCATTCTAGCAACAGGTGAATAAGTATCAAAGAAATCTTCACCTTCCTTCTGTGTATAACCCTTAGCCACAAGCCGAGCCTTGTACTTATCAATAGTACCTTCAGGCCTAAGCTTCTTCTTGAACACCCATTTGCAACTAATAGGTTTACACCCAAGTGGTAAATCGATAACTCCCATGTTTCATTAGAAAGAATCGAGTCTATCTCACTCCGAACAGCTTCTTTCCAATCATCTCGCATCGGGAGATGCATATGCCTCTGTAATAGAGGTGGGAGTATCATCCACAAGGTATACAATGAAATCATCACCAAAGGATTACGTCTCTTGTTCCTCACGAACTTCATTGTCATCCTCCTCAAGGACTTCTTCAAGTGGTTGTTCAAATGGCTCAACAGATGCTCGATAGGTGTAGTAAAATCGGAGCTAACTCAGTAGAAAATTTAGCATTGCTACACATATCTTTCATAGGAAATATATTCTCAAAAAATGTAGCATCACGAGATTCAAAGATTGTATCAACATACATATCAGAAACTTCAGATTTTACTACTAAAAATCTATAGGCAATGCTCCGATGAGCATATCCTAGAAAGACACAATCCACATCTTTGGTCCAAGCTTACGCTTCTTAGAAATTGGAACATTGACTTTTGCCAAACATCCCCACGTGCGCAAGTATGAGAGTGATGGTTTCCTTCCAACCCATTGCTCATATGGAGTTGTCTCTTTGTTTCGTTTGGAATTCTATTCGGGACATGACTCGATCAATAAAGCTTCCCCCACCATGCCTTAGATAAACTAGCAAAGTGTCTAACATGGCATTCACCAAGTCGATCGATGTGCGATTTTTCCTCTCGACAACCCCGTTTGATTCGAGCGAATAGGGAGGTGTCCTCTCATGAATAATGCCATGTTCCACACAAAAATCATCAAACGATGTAGGAAAATATTCACCACCACGATCGACCTTAGACGTTTGATTTTCTTTTCTAGTTGATTTTCAACTTCAGCCTTATAGATTTTAAAGTAGTCTAATGCTTCATCTTTAGTTTTCAAAGAAATAAACATAGCAAAATCTAGTTGCATCATCAATCAAAGTCATGAAATACCTTTTACCACCTTTTGTCAACACACCATTCATCTCACAAAGATCAGAATGTATGAGTTCTAGAGGTGCCAAGTGTCTCTCCTCCACTGCCTTGTGAGGCTTTCGAGGTTGCTTAGATTGCACACAACTATGGCACTTAGAACTTTTGGCAATAGTGAAATCTGGAATTAAGCTCAAGCTAGACAATCGTGACATCAAACCAAAGTTCATATGACATAAACGAGAATGCCAAACACTAGAACTATCATTGATTGTGCCACAAATGTGATTCACTGACTTGTTACAAAACTCTGCTAAAGATAAATGAAATAAACCTCCACAAGCATAGCCTTTACCAATAAATTGTCCATGCTTAGATATTACAACTTTATTGAATTCTAGTACCACCTTAAACCCATCTCTCAAAAGAAGGGAGGCACTAACATGGTTCTTGCGAATAGTAGGAACATGTTGCACGTTCTTTAGTTGCACAATTTTTTCCGAAGTAAACTTCGATTTACCGTGCCAACACCATGAACAAGCATGTGACCCATTCCCCATCAGAACAGAGGAACCTTGAAGCCCATGATAAGAAGAAAACAAAGATATGTCAGCACACACGTGAATATTAGCACCTGTATCAACCCACCAACTTGGCGACTAAAACAGTGAAAGCACGGTAGGAACATTATCGTACTCTTCATCAGCGCTGCTAATAGTCACAAGATTGACATTCTTCTTTTTCCCACTGGAAAAGTGACCAAGCTCCCCACAAGTGAAGCAAGGCAACTCTACTTTAGTTTGCTTCTTCTCACAGGTAGTTACTATCTTGGCATTGGAAGGTTTATTATTCAGGATTGTTCTTCCTCTAAGAAGAGTGTAGTCTTCCTGAAATTTTCTCGATTTTCTCTAGAGATATTTTCCTCACATGAGCCAACACTAATCCGTAACACTTTAGCCTCTAGCCGCAGCATGGCCTTAACTCGCCACCTCTTAAAATGTGCACTAGAACACTTTTCTAGTTTCAAAGCACGTCGTGAAAACAACCATACTTAAATCGGAAAAAGCCTATAATAAGGTTTTTGGATTGTTGGAAAATTAGGCAATTTTCGATTAATTTCTAGATTAAAAACAGAATATAGATCATGACAAAACAACAAGCTAGATTGAGCATGTATAGATTACTAACATGGCAGATCAGTATATCATATATACTAGCAAGACAAATCAGTATATCGCATATACTAGTAGGACAGATCATGATATCACATAGCATGAACATGATAACTAGTGTAAACCCAATTTGTACACTAGTTAGATTTATACCTGCCGATTGTAGAAGTACTTGGTGGTGAAGATGCATACGATGAGTGCAACGTGAGCTTGTCGCTGAGCGTCTCTCGTAGACGATCCCACAAGCCTGACGACGACGAGACGACGTGCCGACGATGACGATGGCACGAGTTTGTAGCTAGGCGTCTCCCGTAGACGATCCAGCAAGCTTGATGACAACGAGACGACGTGCTGCCGACGACGATAGCACGAGCTTTTAGCTAGGCGTCTCCCGTAGACGATCCAGCGAGCTTGATGGCGACGAGACGATGTTCTGCCAACGTAGAAGATTTGGGAGCAGTCGCACTAAGAGCGCTTCCCAAAAACCTTATTCGCCTTCTCCCGGTGCAGGATCGTAAAGACGAGGGTTCCGGAGACCTGCTCGCCCGGTTGCTAGTGCACGCAAGCAATCGGGCTGGAGTAGCTACGGTGGCGCAACAGCGAGAAGAGGCGAAAACTCTAGTTCAATTGGATACATTTTGGTGTGGCCGGTAGGCTGCTTATATATCCCGAACAACCGACCTCGTGTCGCGACCACGAGCGAAATCAGTTTAGGACTCTAAACTCGTAATGCTTTAGAACTCTTGCAACTTGACCGCCAAGAAAGCCAAAAAAACTAAAACCGCAAAAGGAGACCGCGCTCCCGCAAGGCGAGGAGCCGGATTTCAGCGGACCATTCACGTGCATGTCATCCATGCGCGCCTTTCGCCACGCCACGCCACGCCATGCCACGCCCGGCGAGGCGAGGCGAGGCGAGGCGAGCGAGCGCGCGTGTGGACTTCCCTTTCTCTTCTCCACACTAGACTTGAGGAAGTGAAGAGAACTCTCATATTTATGTATGGCTTCCTCCACTTCAACTAGCAAGGTGGTATTAAAGAGTTTCCACTTCCCCTCTTACTTCTTATGAATGGGCCTTTGAGATTTCTTTAGGAATTTCAGAAATTGTTATTGGGCCAAACCCATTTAAATTCCAACAATCCCCCACCAGATCTCAAATACCCATTTAGAGATTTGCCTGTTCTCACCGCCGTTTGATATACTAGTATTTCGGAAGAGACTGTGAAGTTGAACTTCGCCTAGGTCCTCAAGTTACACTCATCCACAACTTGAACAATGGACTACGCCTTGAATTGCAAGTTTTGTGTGAATAAGCTTTACTTAAAGCCACACTAGTACCTGGGCTACCAGTAGCCTTACCCCGTGGGTGGAGCATATACGTCGTACTCCCTGGTCTCTTCATGAGCATACTAAAGACCACCCAAGTCTCATAGACTCGCGACGTTTAACAAAAACTCATATAGGTATGTTCATTCAAGAATGCTCGTAGGATAGCATCTTCGCTTGTTAAAGCCAATAGAACATATTAAGGCATTAGCCAACTTTGCCATACAATGCCTCATTGCATTGAGAGTATTGCATCTTCACTTAGAGAGGGTTATTATTATACTCTCCTCAGTTTACCAATAGCTTATTCTTCCCAGATCCTTAGTCACGGGATCTCTGATCAAAAAGGTTGGGTTACTACTACTGTAAACTCACATGGGTCTCATACCCATCTCCCTTGATGCGATTTCTATCACATTCCGTGATAGCCCTTTTGTAAAGGGATCTGCCAGGTTTTTGTCTGTTTGGACATAAACCACACTTATTACTCCGGAGTTTCTCAGCTTCCTGACAGTTTTCAAACATCTTTTAACGTGTCTCGTTGACTTCGCATTATCCTTAGCACTATTCACTCTAGTGATCACTGTTTGATTATCACAGTTCATAAGGATAGCCGGTATTGGTTTTTCAACCACCGGCAAGTCGACAAGAGCTCACGCAGCCACTCGCCTCTGCAGATGCTTTATCCAAAGCGATAAGTTACGCTTCCATGGTTGATTTAGTCAATATAGTCTGTTTACAAGACCTCCATGACACTGCACCACCTCCAAGAGTAAATACATACCCACTAGTGGCGTTGATTTGATCAATATCAGAAATCCAGTTCACATCACTATATCCCTCTAGCATAGCTGGGTGCCCAGAATAGTGAATCCCAAAACTCATTGTACCCTTAAGATAATGCAAGACCCTTTCAAGTGCATGCCAATGATCATCACCCGGGTTGGACATGTACCTACTCAACTTGCTCACAGCAAAAGAGATGTCTGGTCTGGTTGCGCTAGCTAGATACATGAGTGAACCAATTATCTGAGAGTATCTCAATTGATCTCTAGTAATTCTCTTGTTCTTTCTCAATGTCACACTAGGATCATAAGGTGTTGGAGAAGGCTTGCTATCCATAAAGCCAAAACGGCTCAAGAGCTTCTCAACATAGCGAGATTGCAACAAAGTAATCCCACTCTCTTTCTTAATCGGCTTGATGTTCGAATTACATCAAATCTCCTAGATCTTTCATGTCAAAACTTTTAGACAAGAAAGTCTTGACTTCATTGATCACATCAATGTTTGTTCCGAAAATCAGAATATCATCAACATATAAACACAAAATTACAGATTGGCCCCCACCATGTCGATAATACACACACCTATCAGCCTCATTAACAGCAAAGCCAGCACTAGTTAAAGTGATGTCGAACTTCTCATGCCATTGTTTGGGTGCTTGTTTCAAGCCATACAAAGATTTCAATAATTTACACACCTTCTGCTCTTCACCTTTTACTACAAATCCATCAGCCGATCCATGTAAATCTCCTCATCCAACTCTCCATTAAGGAAAGCTGTCTTCACATCCATTTGATGAATGATAAGACCATATGAGGCAGCCAAAGAAAGTAGTACTCGAATAGTAGTCATTCTAGCAACAGGTGAATAAGTATCAAAGAAATCTTCACCTTCCTTCTGTGTATAACCCTTAGCCACAAGCCGAGCCTTGTACTTATCAATAGTACCTTCAGGCCTAAGCTTCTTCTTGAACACCCATTTGCAACTAATAGGTTTACACCCAAGTGGTAAATCAGATAACTCCCATGTTTCATTAGAAAGAATCGAGTCTATCTCACTCCGAACAGCTTCTTTCCAATCATCTGCATCAGGAGATGCATATGCCTCTGTAATAGAGGTGGGAGTATCATCCACAAGGTATACAATGAAATCATCACCAAAGGATTGCGTCTCTTGTTCCTCACAGGAACTTCATTGTCATCCTCCTCAAGGACTTCTTCAAGTGGTTGTTCAAATGGCTCAACAGGATGCTCGATAGGTGTAGTAAAATCAGGAGCTAACTCAGTAGAAAATTTAGCATTGCTACACATATCTTTCATAGGAAATATATTCTCAAAAAATGTAGCATCACGAGATTCAAAGATTGTATCAACATACATATCGAAACTTCAGATTTTACTACTAAAAATCTATAGGCAATGCTCCGATGAGCATATCCTAGAAAGACACAATCCACAGATCTTTGGTCCAAGCTTACGCTTCTTAGAAATTGGAACATTGACTTTTGCCAAACATCCCCACGTGCGCAAGTATGAGAGTGATGGTTTCCTTCCAACCCATTGCTCATATGGAGTTGTCTCTTTGTTTCTGTTTGGAATTCTATTCAGGACATGACTCGAAGTCAATAAAGCTTCCCCCCCATGCCTTAGATAAACTAGCGTGTGTCTAACATGGCATTCACCAAGTCGATCAAAGTGTGCGATTTTTCCTCTCGACAACCCCGTTTGATTCGAGCGAATAGGGAGGTGTCCTCTCATGAATAATGCCATGTTCCGCACAAAAATCATCAAACGATGTAGGAAAATATTCACCACCACGATCTGACCTTAGACGTTTGATTTTCTTTTCTAGTTGATTTTCAACTTCAGCCTTATAGATTTTAAAGTAGTCTAATGCTTCATCTTTAGTTTTCAGCAAATAAACATAGCAAAATCTAGTTGCATCATCAATCAAAGTCATGAAATACCTTTTACCACCTTTTGTCAACACACCATTCATCTCACAAAGATCGGAATGTATGAGTTCTAGAGGTGCCAAGTGTCTCTCCTCCACCCTTGTGAGGCTTTCGAGGTTGCTTAGATTGCACACAACTATGGCACTTAGAACTTTTGGCAATAGTGAAATCTGGAATTAAGCTCAAGCTAGACAATCGTGACATCAAACCAAAGTTCACATGACATAAACGAGAATGCCAAACACTAGAACTATCATTGATTGTGCCACAAATGTGATTCACTGACTTGTTACAAAACTCTGCTAAAGATAAATGAAATAAACCTCCACAATCATAGCCTTTACCAATAAATTGTCCATGCTTAGATATTACAACTTTATTGAATTCTAGTACCACCTTAAACCCATCTCTCAAAAGAAGGGAGGCACTAACATGGTTCTTGCGAATAGTAGGAACATGTTGCACGTTCTTTAGTTGCACAATTTTTTCTGAAGTAAACTTCAGATTTACCGTGCCAACACCATGAACAGAAGCATGTGACCCATTCCCCATCAAAACAGAGGAACCTTGAAGCCCATGATAAGAAGAAAACAAAGATATGTCAGCACACACGTGAATATTAGCACCTGTATCAACCCACCAACTTGGCGACTAAAACAGTGAAAGCACGGTAGGAACATTATCGTACTCTTCATCAGCGGGCTAATAGTCACAAGATTGACATTCTTCTTTTTCCCACGGAAAAGTGACCAAGCTCCCCACAAGTGAAGCAAGGCAACTCTACTTTAGTTTGCTTCTTCTCACAGGTAGTTACTATCTTGGCATTGGAAGGTTTATTATTCAGGATTGTTCTTCCTCTAAGAAGAGTGTAGTCTTCCTGAAATTTTCTCTGATTTTCTCTAGAGATATTTTCCTCACATGAGCCAACACTAATCCAGAACACTTTAGCCTCTAGCCAGAGCATGGCCTTAACTCGCCACCTCTTAAAATGTGCACTAGAACACTTTTCTAGTTTCAGCACGTCAGTGAAAACAACCATACTTAAATCAGGAAAAAGCCTATAATAAGGTTTTTGGATTGTTGGAAAATTAGGCAATTTTCAGATTAATTTCTAGATTAAAAACAGAATATAGATCATGACAAAACAACAAGCTAGATTGAGCATGTATAGATTACTAACATGGCAGATCAGTATATCATATATACTAGCAAGACAAATCAGTATATCGCATATACTAGTAGGACAGATCATGATATCACATAGCATGAACATGATAACTAGTGTAAACCCAATTTGTACACTAGTTAGATTTATACCTGCCGATTGTAGAAGTACTTGGTGGTGAAGATGCATACGATGAGTGCAACGTGAGCTTGTCGCTGAGCGTCTCTCGTAGACGATCCCACAAGCCTGACGACGACGAGACGACGTGCCGACGATGACGATGGCACGAGTTTGTAGCTAGGCGTCTCCCGTAGACGATCCAGCAAGCTTGATGACAATGAGACGACGTGCTGCCGACGACGATAGCACGAGCTTGTAGCTAGGCGTCTCCCGTAGATGATCCAAATGAGCTTGATGACGACGAGACGATGTTCTCGCCGACGTAGAAGATTTGGGAGCAACGCACTAAGAGCGCTTCCCAAAAACCTTATTCGCCTTCTCCCCGGTGCGGGATCGCAAAGACGAGGGTTCCGGAGGCCTGCTCGCCCGGTTGCTAGTGCACGCAAGCAATCGGGCTGGAGTAGCTACGGTGGCGCAACAGCGAGAAGAGGCGAAAACTCTAGTTCAATTGGATTCGTTTTGGCGTGGCCGGTTGGCTGCTTATATATCCCGAACAACCGACCTCGTGTCGCGACCACGAGCAAAATCAGTTTACGACTCTAAACTCGTAACAGTTTAGAACTCTTGCAACTTGACCGCCAAGAAAGCCAAAACAACTAAAACTACAAAAGGAGACCGCGCTCCCGCAAGGCGAGGAGCCGGATTTCGGCGGACCATTCACGCGCATGTCGTGCGTGCGCGCCTCTCGCCACGCCACGCCACGCCACGCCCGGCGAGGCGAGCGCGCGCGCGTGTGGACTTCCCTTTCTCTTCTCCACACTAGATTTGAGGAAGTGAAGAGAACTCTCATATTTATGTATGGCTTCCTCCACTTTAACTAGCAAGGTGGTACTAAAGAGTTTCCACTTCCCCTCTTGCTTCTCATGAATGGGCCTTTGAGATTTCTTTAAGAATTTCAAAAATTGTTATTGGGCCAAGCCCATTTAAATTCCAACACATATATCATGTACTGCGTAGTAGTAACTTGGTAGGAATATTTTGTAACTGTGTAATGCTAGTGGCACTACCTTCCGTGTACGAGCCTACATACAGAGCAAGTTTTATGTACGTTTTGGATCAAAATTAGCTACGAAATTTATAGGGTTTTTGTGCTATTGCCCCTATTCTGGGACTCAATTACTCGTTTGTCCTCGTTTTTTTAATTTTGCTCGTTTGCCCCTGTTTTTCGAAACCGAATCCACCGTTTGCCCCTGTTTTCAAGATCTGTTTGCTGACGTCAGATAATGGCCTCGAAAAATAAAAGAAAAAACAAAAGAAAAGACCAAAAGACCAAAGTGCCCCTTATCTCGGTACTTCCCACCCGGCTCCTTTCTTCCCCCGATTCTGGAGACTGACACCGAGCCCCATCTCCGTCCCGTCGTCTCGACGCGGCTTGGGCGCGCGGCCTGGGCCCCTAGGCGGGCGGGTGGCCGGTTCCCAGTTGGGGAACGGGTGGTGGCACGCAGATCGACCATCGCTTAGCCTGGCCACACGCCGCCGGTCAGGGATGGGAACGCCGCGTGCTACCGGTCGGGGTCCGCCGTGCCATGTGCCGTCATTCCCGGGAACGGCGCCGTGCCTGATGGGAGAGGCTCGCCGCTTGGTGGAGAGAAGAGAGAGACGCATGCAGCACAGCCCGGCTCGATGAGGAGTTTGGGAGACGAAAGGCTAAGAAAAAACAGCAACAAAATCATGGAGGGCATTAAAACTCTATGGAGGAAACACTACCCGAGAATCAAACAAAAATGGTGGGAGAAGTAAAAGCTGCGCCAGGTATGTGGGAATAAAAAGCTAGCATTTTAGTATGATACACAAGGCATTTATGTATGAAAAAGAAAGCAATTATGATGTGCATTGCGGGTATCTTATGGTAACAAACAAATAAAGTCTGAATATATACACTACATAGGCTGAGAACCACTTTTAGAGAACACTATGTGTCAAGACTTGTGTAATAAAACCAAAAAGGAAATCCAATAGTGAGCACACTTAATCTTTATCCTCATTTTGCAAATAAAAAATTCAGCAACCATTTTTCATTAACTTAAGAAGATGATAATGTTAGAATAAGGATCGTCTAGGTGTGAAACAGATGGGTGGACTCTGTGGCAATTGGTATATATCGGGTAGTTTACCATGGTGCACCTTCACGGTGCACGAATCGGAGAGATAGAGAAGGAGGAAGATGGAGTAGAGGGACGTACCAGCGGGTTCGGAAGGTACCTGTCCATGTCGCTGACGTCGATGGCGAGAGCCGAGAGGTGTTGGTGAAGAGGTAGCGAGGCGTCCGCCGGCGGCGTGGAGTCGATGCGGATGTGCCGGTGGACTTCCGTCGTCGGCAGCACCTCCCTCTCGGATCGGATTAGGGTTAGGACAAGGGGTTAGCGGCTCCCCGTCGAACCTCGTAACTAGAGCCGGTGGCCCCCACCTCCTCTTATAGGCACCGTGCGACGGGCCCACCAGCCAAGTCTTTGACCGGGATCCCCGATCGGGGCGATCAAAGGCCCCGACTCGGTCGTTGGACCGAGTCGAGGAGATCAACTAACATTCTCCCCCTTGATCTCAACATATACCTTACTTTTGACATTTTTCACTTTTACACATTCCATCACAAATTAATGCATAGAACTGCTTCATCGTCACGATCAATTGCCGATAGAATTCACAGCTACAATACATATCTCCATTCTGAAATAAGTTCTTTAACTTTTGGGCCGTTTATTGTCCGGAAAACATAGGCTATACCATAAACCCATGTCGACGTGTGTTCTCTAAACACACCGGGTGGTAAGCCTTTGGTAAGCGGATCTGCAAGCACTTTCTTATTACTTTTATGTTCAATACTTTGAATATGATTCCGGACTTTCTCCTTTACAACGTAAACCTTTATGTCAATGTGTTTGGCATCACACTTGACTCGTTGTCTTAGGAGTGAACAACTTAAATGGTTATTGCTGTTGTGCACCATCATCAACTCCGGTATAAGTTATCTTAATCATTTTGCCCGTCCCGTAGCCTTGTTACATGCTATACCTTAACTTTGCATCACTGATGATATAAAATAGTTCTTTGTTGGAGCTTTTCCACAATAAAACTCCAACCGCGAGTGTTTAGAATGTGGATTTCTATACACATCTCGCCATAAACAAACATTTGTACCCACAACGAGAGTACATACTCTTTCTTACTTAGCATGAGGCCAACATTCTTTACTCCATTCCAGTGATCTATATCTGACCGGTCTTTGCCAAAATAACCCGAATATGTGAACCGTGTTAGGGTAATGTCATACTTGCATTCTTTAAGCTTCCAACAAATGAAGCATATGGTACCATAATCATTTGAGCTATTTCATATCGATTCTTGGAACATTACGGTTCTCAAATCCATTACCCTTAACTATAGGAACAAAGCGTAGGTTTTCACACTTGCATACTTTATTTCTTTAGAATCTTTTCTAAGTATGGCGATGCGATAGTTCTAATACCCCTTTTCTTTTATCACGGTGAATTTCAATTCGTATAACAAGATTCATTTCACCGAGAACATTTCTATTGAACCTTGAGGACAAGAACTTCTCCTATAGTAGATTGACATCATTACTAGCAAGTAAGATGTCATCCTCATATATAGGATTGAGAAATGAATTTCCCATTCTATAACTTTGCACAAAAGCAATTGTCCTCTCATTCTCTTTAAACCCAAACTTTCTAATTCAAATCAACTATGATAGTTGATTTCTATAGGCGGCATCCCTTATGCTCTTTTGCTTTCGACAAACTCCAAGGTTGTGCCTGTAATCAATTCCTTACAAATCCCTATTGGGAAATGCCGTCATTACTTTCATCATAACGTATCGCTAACACATATTGTAGTGCATTCTTTTGCTTTGCGTAAAACTTTCAATTCAAGACATGCTATATATCTTCACATATTCCCTTTGGAGTCACATGTTTTGTCTTGTAAACCCATTACGGACTACTGTTTTGGCTCCATTAGGAATTACTTATGAATCCCAAACGTCGTTGGTAATCTTTGATTTCATTTTAGTATGCTTAGCTCGTTGCCGTTTAGACAAGCGAGTGCTTTCATGGCTTCTTCAAATGAGGTGGGATTACCCTCCATTTGAATTTCACTATGTCTCTCATTTGGTTATTGCCAAGAGGCAATTGATTCTATAGTCTCCTATATCATAGGATACTTGTTTACTCATTCATTTTCCTGAAGAGCTAACGATAGGTATCTTCATATCATGCTCCCCCAGATTACTCCACCCTCTATGAGGATAGTGTATCTTCAAACTTTCTTATTTGGGTTTAGTCTGTATACCTCATATGGTGCTTAAAGCACTATATCTTAGTATTTCTTAATCTCATCGGAACTATAAAAGATCCAACAATTTATCTTTTCCTTTTCTTTTGGGGTATCATTATTATGACCGTTGTACTCCCTCAACGATCATATTCATATTTTATAGATCACACTTGCTCTAAATTCAAACTATTCAATGGGGAATATCTTTCAATCGTCTTTATCAATTAACTTTCCTGATTTATATCGCATTTCAGGGAATATCTTTCAATCGTCTTTATTAATTAACTTTCCTGATTTATATCGCATTTCTCCCCCTCGAAATATGGCATAAACTTTGTTGCCATACTTTCGAAAACATTCATAACTTTTAGGAATGAGGAAACATTTATCACTTTACTTCATTCACATGATCGAGTCATGCAAAACAAAGTTATTTCTAAAATCTTTTGGGAGTACATTTTCTCATTCCACTTCATGAACTCAACGATTCCTTTAATACTTTTGCAAGTTACACTTGCGTGTCATTCTTTTCTTTAGGTTCATCGTAACTTTCTTCTCCTTAAACTCGTTGAGTGCTTAATGACTATGACACAATGGAAGTGCACGGTTAACACTAAAGCACACGAGTCATCGTAACTTTCTCCTGCCGTGCATGATGAGTACTATGCCAAACTTCACCTGCTATGCAGGATTTGATCAACATTTGCACTATGTTAACTTTACCCCGCCATGGGGTTGCTTTGTCAACCTTTTCTCGCTATGCGAGATAATTCCCTTTAAGGGATATAAGTGCCATAATGGCTCTCAGGGCATATTCAATCATCGAATCAAAAAATATTCCGAATACTTTGTACCACATATCAAACACATGTTTAATCCGACGTTGGTCAAATTAGACATGTATATGACTTATTACAACTCTTATCATAGGGTGCTTGGAACTAAAGATTAATTTATTCTTTATAAAAGGAGCACATAAAAAATACATTTGTTAAACAAAATATTGTACATAAAAGTCACTTTTCAACTAAACTCTAATTATTCTATCTTCTTTTCTTATATCAATATCCCTGAGCTCTATTCTTTTGAAGCTATTCTTTGAAGAGAACATTATCCCTTAAGCAATTGGCTTTCTTTCTTACAAAACTTGCCCTTAGGCCTTTCATCATCTGAGTCACAAGTACCCAACTTATTTCTTTCTGCCTTCAAGAATGAAAGCATGAATATCCTTTGTCTGAAAAGTATTCAACAATAATAATCAATAATGAGCATGAAAATAACCCTACATTGGTCTGGTTAAAACATACCCATTAAACTTTTAATCTTTCTTTTATATTCTACATCACCGATGGGTAGAAATAGAATAAAACATCATCCTTCTATATTAATTCCATATCACCGTTGGGCAGAAATGGGATTAACATATGAAAACTCAATAACCTTATGACATTCTTCAAAATTAAATTCTCCCATTGGTTCGAATTTAATTAGAAGATAATCATCAATATTGCAGCGGAAACATGTAAAATACAATTCTTTATCTTTATGTATTCTCTGAAAATTGGTCACTTTGATGCAAAACATATCAGAGAAATAAACTTTAAGCTCATAAACAAACTTACAATATTGCTATCATCAACGTTGGTCAGAAAATAACAATATTATAATTTAACTTTATCAATAAACCATATGTTCCTCCAATTAAAATTTAAACTTTAACTTTGCAGCGGAAAACGTGACAATTTCTCAATTGTTCTTCTTTAGAATTTGGCCCGAAGGCCTACTTTTGTCGGCAAGCCAGCCTTTTCGCGCGTGGCAAGTGACCCATCTCCCCCCCGCGCGCGAGCACTCTAGCGGCGGGAGCATTGTATCGATAAAATCATCAATAACATCATAATATTGCTATTAATCAACGTTGGTCAGAATAATAACAACATTATAATTACTGTAAAATTATCCATTTTCAAACATTAAACTCTCCCGTTGGTTCGAATTTAATAATGAAAATGATAATAACTTTAAATACGCAGCGGAAACTTTAACTTTGCATAATCAATTTTCCAGAAACATAAAGGCACTTTACTAATCTCTGAACAAAATTATCATTGGATAAAATTTGTACAGAAATTAGCATCAAATTCAATTCAAAGTGAGCAAAAAATGCTCAAAACTGTTTCTGGAAAAAGAAAAAACCAAAAACTTGCATAAACAGATAAACTCTATGCAGTTGGCCATTTTGGCCCGAATCGGCCCAACAAACCAGCGCGGCCCACGGCCGCTCGGCCCCTTGCGCGTGCGCGCGCGCTGCCTGCCAGCAGGCCGCCCAGCCCAGCTAGCGCCCTTTTTTTATTTTATTTTATTTTATTTCGCTGGAACAGCCCACGGAGACAAAACGGCCCAGCCCAGCTCGCTCGTGGCGCTCCCCCGCGTCCCAGGCCTTAACGTGGGCCTGGGCCGGGAATTCCTTTTCCCACCTGGGCCGAAAACCGGCCCGATTGATCTCAGCCGTTCCTGGGAATCGGACGGCCGTCCGCGCGTTTCGCGCGAACAAAACCGCCGGCCGGCCGGCTCCCTGAAACCCTAGCCTCATTCTTTTCCTCTCCACTCTCTCTCTTGCGCCGCATCAAGCAGAGCAAGGCAGGCAGCCGCCGGGCGCGGTGTGGCCGCCGGCGAGCGGCGTGGGGAGAGGCCACCGCGGCGGCGAGTTTAGGTGCCACGCCGGTGTCTCCCTCCCCCCCGGCCTTGCTTTTCTTTCTTCCTTCCTCTTCCCTCTCAGCGCCGCAGCAGCAGCTCGCATCAAGGGCAGAGCGCCATGGCCGGTCCGGTAAGAGAGAGAGGGTGACGCCGGCGGCGGGCCCACTCGCCGGCGAGCGCGTTCCCCGTTGGGAGAGCGCGCCACCGTCGAGCGGCTCCGCGTCCGTGGCGGCGTCGGTGAGCCCACGGCTCGACCGGGCCTCACTGACCGCACAACGGCGTCGAGGTAGGGAACCAGGTAGGCCCGCCTCCCCTCGGTCTTCTTCTTTGCCCTGTTTGGATTAGAGTTTCGTCCCCTTTTCTTTTCCCTTCCCCGATCCAAAATCTAGGGTTAGGGTTACTGTCCGATTCAAAATCGGTTTGATTTTTCTCACATCCCGATCTAGATCCACACACTAGTAGGCGTCTGATACCATTGTTAGAATAAGGATCGTCTAGGTGTGAAACAGATGGGTGGACTCTGTGGCAATTGGTATATATCGGGTAGTTTACCATGGTGCACCTTCACGGTGCACGAATCGGAGAGATAGAGAAGGAGGAAGATGGAGTAGAGGGACGTACCAGCGGGTTCGGAAGGTACCTGTCCATGTCGCTGACGTCGATGGCGAGAGCCGAGAGGTGTTGGTGAAGAGGTAGCAGAGGCGTCCCGCCGGCGGCGTGGAGTCGATGCAGATGTGCCGGTGGACTTCCCGTCGCTGGCAGCACCTCCCTCTGGATCGGATTAGGGTTAGGACAGTGGGGTTAGCGGCTCAGTCGAACCTCGTAACTAGAGCCAGTGGCCCCCACCTCCTCTTATAGGCACTGTGCGACAGGGGCCCACCAGCCAAGTCTTTGACTGGGCTCCCCCCGATCAGGGGCGATCAAAGGCCCTGACTCGGTCGTTGGACCGAGTCAGGAGGAGATCAACTAACAGATAAAACATATTACATTAAAGTAAGCTACCCTGCCATATCAACTGTGTCTATATGCACATTTGTACCATCCAGATCAGAATCTCACATGCAAATACATAATTGGTAGGCACAAATCAAGTCTCCGTGAACTCCAGCATGCTTCAAAATATAACACCTCCCTAGGGTCAGCTGATCGACATCTCTGACCGAACTAGCATCTTTGTTTCTTCGCCCAATCAACTGGATGTATTCTTTTGGCAAGCGTTAATATGCAGTTCCAATTTGTTCAGCGATAGTGGAAACCAATGCATAAAGACTATAGCACCTGGATGGATCCGCATGCTAGATGTGGATTGTGGACTCATCTTCTGTAGATGCTAGTGCAAAAAATGTCATATTGGCTTCTCTGAATGTGCTAGTATCAGGCTGGGGTCGTAGTATGAGAGAAGTAGAGTTTCTGAAGTTTTTGACTCTGACAGTTTCATTATGGAAGCAACCCACTTGCTGCTATTTGTAAATTCGAAACCTAAGAACCTGAAATTTGGGATTTCACTGAATAGTTGAAAATTCCTAACTGAAAACCTGAATGTGCTGGTACCCTGACCGCAGAAGGATAGAAGATTCAGTATCATTTAGGTGCAGGTTTTCAAAATATAGTTGGAACGAGTAGACTCATGGGTCAGTTAAATAACTAGATAGAATCTATCTCTAAATCTCTTTATCCTATGTAAAAAGGCTGCCATTTTGAATTACTGAAAATAGGCCAACCTGGTCCAGTAAAAAATGACCCACTAGCATTTGAATTTTAGAATGGTTGTTTAATTACTTTAACAATCATATCTCAAATATGCACATTGCTTATTCATTTTAACCATCACAGCTCTAATATGCACTAATGCTCTTTTTTCCTACATGTTGGACAGCAATGAGCAGGCAACAACAGAGCCGAAGATGTGAAGACATGTACCTAGCAAACTGTGAATATCTAGCAATCCATGACTTTCTATCAATCTGTGAATTTCTAGCAAAAGACTTCCTAGCAGTCTGAGAAGATATGTAGTCAACTACCAATATGTGACTTTCTAAATGTGTAGAAAATACCCATCACAAGGTATGAAGGAAGGAAAGTAGTAAGAATAAAAAAGAAAACAACCTTGGGAGGAGATATGAAGGGAAGAAACGTAGAACATGCTAATTAGACTTCAATACCAGTTCCTATTGATATTCTTGCCTCGATATGAATGCTTCAATCTTGTATGTGTGTGATTTTTGTCATGATCTTGTGAACACCTAGGTCATTTTTCTAGGATCTATAATTTTCTTGTTATTTTATTGGTTATATTGAGATCCAATCTCGTGAAATGCTAGTTACAATGTGGAAAAGTTGCTTCCAATACAAGATGTTGGATCTGCTTTTTTACGGTGGACCCAACTTGCTACTCGTCCGGCGCACGGAACCGGAAGGCACGCTTCCCGCGCATGTTCTTCCCGCGCCCGCCGTTTCTTTCCAACAACTTTCCGTTTTGGCAATCTTAATTAATCCTTTCCCAAATTAGAGTGTGCAGTCCGATGGATGTTTTTCTGCATATGCAGGCGGTAGTTCAATCCTGTATGTAAATATCCTGTTGAAATTGAATTTGTAGAAAATATATACTGTCATTTGTTCAAGACAAGTGTAAAGTAAATCTGTAAAAAAAATGGGGGCAAACGAGCAATTAACACTAGTATTCATGTTAAGGGCATTGTAGTCTTTTTACCCTTGACTTAACGCTGTTAAGTCCACTTCACGGTTTAGGGGTAACTAGTGGCTTCGTTTTCGAAAAACATGGGCAAACGAGTAAAGTTAAAAAAATAAGGGCAAACGAGTAATTGAGTCTCAGAATAGGGGCAGTAGCACAAAAGACCCAAATTTATACTATATCAATATCAATCACTCTAATTTGTTGGGAAAGAAATACAATTCTAACATTAATATATAAAAATATTAATATTTATGATATCAAATAAGTGTGATCATATTTGTTATGAAATAATACTTCCTCCATCCTAACAATTGTAATTTTCGTTTCTCAACGAGTCAATCGATTTTATTTACAATAGGTTGAGACATAAATATTAATATCATTGAATATAAACTTGGTTAAATTTTAATAAATTTGATAGGCATGATTTACATAGTTTTTCTTTTTTTAGAAAGAGGGAGTTGCACACAAGCCGATGCAATTGCAAAATTATCATATTGCCCCTATGAAAACTCATAAGGCTAGTCTCAATGGAGTTTCATCAAAGTTTCATGGACATTAAATATACTGATGTGGCACTATATTAATTAAGAGATAGATGATGAGAGTTTCATGAGAGCAAAGAGAGTTTTATGGGGATGAAACTCTTGTGCACTGTTTTTAAAATATTAGAGGGTTGGAAAGTGTGCCATGAAACTTGCACTGATACTGACCTAAATATATGTACACGTGTAATAGCATCGTAGCTTCTGAACTCTCTTCACAGGTCCGACTGCTCGCACTGCACCTCTCCGCCGCCGCCTCACTAAAAACGGGTATAGCCGTATAGACTATCATTGAGTCGTTTATTTTTGGGTATTTGGACGGAGCGAGTATATTTTTATGTACACCTCCGTTGTCTTATATAAATATAATATATACTCTTTTATAAATTTATCAAACTTTAAATAGTATGATAAAAATAGAAATAAAATTTTAGCCTGTTTAGAATGGACATGCCTTTTATAGCACTTAGGGTATATTTGTTTTAGTTTTTTGTTAAACACTTTATTGATCATTAGCTAGGACAAACGGTTCACATTCTCATGAACAAGACATATATCTGCCGCTATATCAATCAACCATACAAGCAATAGTAGTATCACATGTACTTTAAATTTATCTGATTTCCAATTAATGATCACTACATGTGTCTATATGCACCTACACATGCTTGTAAGGTATGAATATATAATGCATATGCCAAGCAATTTTACCTTTGCTTTGTTGGAGGAGAGATGCATGGCATATATATGGGGTACATTCAACTCAAGTTGGAGAAATCAACGATGTTCAATTCATTCCTAAGCTTGCAAAATCTTGCTTCATATCAAGTGGCTTGACGAATATATCAACAAGTTCATCTTTGGAGCCCACAGTCTCAACTGTGATATCCTCTTTGGATATTGATGATCTCTAATGAAGTGATGATGGATATCAATGTTATTGTTCCTGAGTCTTGAATCGAGTTAATGGTTATATCTTGATGGCACTTTCATTGTCACATAGCAAAACACACTTGGTTTAATTTGAACCAATAATCTAGCAAAGTTGCTCTCGTCCAAAGCAATTTTGCACAACAACCACCCGTCAAATGTACTCCACCTTGGCCATTGATAGTGCAACAAAATTTTGCTTCCTTGATGACCAAGACACAAGTGACATTCCAAGCAATGGACATGTGCCCAAAGATGTACTCTTTCTATCCACCTTGCATCTCGCATAGTTGGAGTCTGAATATCCAATTATCAACTCAAAGTTTACCTATTAGGATATCTGTTGATGATGATTTTGTTAACATTCTGGATAGTCCAAGAGTTCACAAAAGTGCCACATATGAAAGAACATAAGCCAACCAATTATGATTTTGAATGTAGTACAAAATGGAAGAAAACCCAAGTGTGGAAGCCCAATTTGGGGGTCAACCCCACCCCCCCCCCCCCCGCGCAAAGTATGGCCAATAATTGACAATTTTGAATGCACCATCAAATGGGTTTGGCTTATGACAACTAACTGCAAACAAAATGGGCATGTTAGGCCAAAGTTGCCAAGTCGACCATTCGACATGGTGAGAGGTGACACGATTCCCAACAAGGAAGCGTGGCCCATCAATGGACCTACCCCAAGCCTCCACACCATATCTCTACACACAAGAAGGTGGGACCAAGGCTCCCCACCATGGGATGGTGGCCCACTTTCCATATACGAGTCGGCTGACCCCTAGTAGGTTAGTTGACCACCCTAAAGCACCCACCAACCTTGTGCATGGTGATATGCAAATAAGTACAAAACCTTAAAGCATCCTAGCTTTTCAATCCATGGCGGTTTCATCTAATGGCCCATGATATGTTGATCATGCAGATCCATGAGCCCACTTCTACTAGTATAAATATTGGGATACCCCTTCCCACTCAACACACTAAATGAAGAAGCTCTATACTCTCTCTCAAGATGAGGGATGATAGCAGCTTCAAATACTTTTACCCCTTATCTAGTTGATGCACCAATGGCGGAAGCTTTTGCTCTAAAGGAGGGATTGATGCTTGCTCAACATATCGGGGTCAATAAGCTGATTGTTCAGACTGATTGTATGGAGGTCGTTGAGATTATGGAGAATGCGGGGTTCACTGCAAACTCAGCTGTGGCAGGCTACGACGAATCCAATATAGTCTGGACTGGATTCCAAGAGATATCTATTGAGCACTCGAATAGGGAAGCAAATCAAGTGGCGCATGAGCTAGCCAGACAAGCAATGATTTCTAGAGTTAATTGTATTTGGGACGATAATCCCCCGGGTTTTATTGTTCAGCTTCTAGCAAACGATGTAACTATATTTGATCAGTAAAGTATACCCATTGTTCAAAAAAAAAGATGTAATACTAGTAATAGTGTTCATATAGGTTGGGAGTTAGAGTAACTCTCTAGTCTCCGGCTCTAGTATTGTCCATGCTCAACTCTCTCTGCCAAAATTTTAGCCTTTTGTGTTTTTTCATCATTGAAATTTTTTAATATCGAAGAATATAGAAGACATGTGTTTCATCCTTAAAAGGTCTCTTTTCTTTGTCATTGAAGTTACCAAACACTTTGTGTCAGAACCAAATGTTATAGTTGATCAAATGAAAACATATGGTAAGAAACTTATGGGGATTTTTGACTCCTTAGAAGCAGCTTTTCGCTAATTTCATGACGCCAAAAAAAAAAGGTGTTATCATTCAATATGCTTACATTATAATTTTTATCCATTTATTAGAGTAGTATGATATGTTAGACAAAGGCAAAGAAAGAAGACAAGCCGTAATTTTGAACCAAAATAACCGTATGAGCACCTAGGCGTAGAGGAGTAGGCGGAGGCATGCTAGGAAGGAGAGACGAAGGTGGAACTGGAGATGGCTCTATAGAAACTACCACGCCGATGCGGAGAATCGTGTCGGTCGCCGGGGAAAAGACGTGGAGATGGCAAAGGGCGGTTATTCGGCTCGAATAAATGAAGCAAAATGTGTCAGACTCTACCTGGGGAGGAAAGAATTAGGGTCCAAGTTATCGTGTAATTTATTCCTTATTTTATAGCAGGTCGTATTCGGTTAGGATTCATGTCGAGGTCTTAGGCTATAAATATTAAAAGTCCCAATTATTATATTTTTTATCACACAATCAGTCAATACAATAGACTTCACGCCAAAAACCCTAGGAGTAGGATTTTTTTGAAAAAATCAGTGGAGGACCCTAGGAGTAGGATTAATGTAGATTCAATGAGATCTTCAAATAAGCAAGGCTACATCGTTTGGGTTTGATCACCGGTTTGCTTGTAAGTATCGCCACGGCTTATGTTTTGTTTGTACGGCTGCATTGGTTAAGTCCAAACTCTGCAAATTCGATATAAGCTAGTTATCGATTTAGATCTTATTTGTAAAGTTGCATTGGTTAGGTCCAATCTCTTATAAGTATTGTCTAAGCTTTTCTTGATTCTTCTTGCTAAGTATAGGATGCAACAGTTAGGTCCGATCTCTATACTAAATTAGTAGAATCATAGTTATTGACTTTATTGGACGTGGTAATCTAATAGATTCATCAAGTTATCAATACTGTTTATTTTAAATATTTTATTTGTTGTAACGATACCTCGCCCGACCAAGATTGGTACATTTGGCCTAAAATTTTGTCGAAATATATTGTCATTTATAATTAATGTTCAATTTCAGCATTGATGATCGTTTCCTAGCTCATATTGACCAAATTCTCTTGATCTTGATTGTTACATGTTATGCATTCGACATATTTGTTTAATCATGAATGGATCTGGGGTTGAGGTGGGTTTGATCCGGTTTTATCTGTTAAGGTTGTATCTTCGGGCCCCACTGTCAGTAATGCTAGACCAGGTTTGTCTTAATTTAACTTTGCTTATGGTTTGGATAAATAGTTCGCTCATACTTCATGGACCCTGTATCGGCTAAATAGTCGGTATGGATGTGCTTTCACCTGTAGCATGCATGTATGGATCTGTTTAGATGTCGACTGATCTTGTGAGCTTAGAGCAACTCCAACAGTTTGACAAATATCACTTGGCAAATCTCAAGTTTTGCCAAGTTTCAAACCCATTTGTCAAGTGAAAAAATAGCTCTTCGCCAACAGTTTGCTATATTTGGACTTGGCAAATTGAAAATTAGTGGCTCACACCCAACAACTTGCATGCGTGGGAAATCTGGCGGCGCGCTCGCGGAGAGGAATCGCGCGATGCCAAGCGCTGGCATGCGCGCATATTTGCACGGGAAGGGCTATTTTTGCCAAGCTTGTCAATTTGCCAAGTGCTTTTGCCAAGTTGTTGGAGGAGGGTTTTTGTGGTTTTGCAAAAAATCTTAATTTACCAAGTGATTTTGCCAAACTGTTGGAGTTGCTCTTATTAAATATGTTTTCGATATCCTTATTATGGCTGCCGTCCTTAGGATCCCACTATTAGCGATGTTTTAGGCATATTATGGTAGATTTGTCAAATCTATTGATGCTTGATTTTTTATATATGCATGTCACTGATTCTGATTTATATCTACTCATATCAACTAAGTTAGATCGGCTAAAGTTTCGCAAAAAAAAATAAAAGTTAGATCGGCTAAATAAACTATTCTATTCATGTATATTTAGATAACCATTTTAATTTGTTCTTTACTGATTATTCATGACATATATAGGAGTTGACTCTTTAGTCAATTGTCCTTTTATTATTGGATATTTCAGGTCATACATTGGAACTATCTGTCAACAAAACTGGTATGTTCCACCTTGTGTATTTGACTTTTCTTTTCTTATCAATTGTAGGTCAAATTGACTGGCACGTCAAGGTTTGTTCGAATCCGATCTAGCTGGCTTTGAGGCTTAGGGAATCTCGAGTTCTGCTTCACACGATCACATTTTTGTGTCAACAACTGAGGGACAGCCTGCTAAAATATTTGCCTAGTTATGGTAAACACCATCCTGTTATAATGTGCGCTCTGTTATTTATGCTAAGCACCATGGCTGAACTGAACTCAGTTTTTTTGGTAAACTAGGAACTGTTATCCTCTTCCTCTGTTAGTTACTCTTTGGGATCCTGATTCATTCAGATTGTACAAGTGCAACGCGCAATGTTCTTGACTTGATCATATTAAAAAAGATCGTGAAAAAATTGTCGTAGCCACAAACACAACAGGGGAGCCATTTGCTTTTTTTTTTTGTAGCTAAATCATAGCTCTCGAGCACGTCCGAGAAAAAAATAGTCTTTGGCAAATAAAAAAGATACTTTTTTGAACGCAAAAAAATATATATAGCATAATCTGTGATGTAATAGTCGCCAAGCGCCCTCGTGATGCCCGCGTAAAATAGTGGTAGGTTAGTTAGTTGTAAGGCCAGTCTCAGTGCATGGTGTCATTGCATAGTTTCCAATATAAAATCTTCATCAAGACTGAAATGACATCGGCAATGAAACAGCCCCTACAATGCACAGTTTCATTTTGACATTTCGAAGGCATAAAAAAGCATTTAATTGCTGAAGTTTGTTGGGATCATTTGCACCATACTAATCCTGTGGCCATTTCAATTTATTGAACGGCAACAACCACCAGTTTTTAACTGCAGCAACCATCAGTTCAGGCCGACAGCAGAAATGTGTGCATACACAAGTTCAGACGATAGATAGATAAAGCATCATAGTTCAGATAGCTCCAACTTACATAGTAAACTAAGATAGATTGCTGTATAACGTTCGGCACACGATTGTCCAAGGGAATAGATAACTGGAGTAGCAACATATAATTGAAACTTAGATACTAAACTAAGATAGATAAAAACAAAGTTCAGATAGCCTTCCGCCTTGCACAGTCACTGAATCTTCTTTGCACTCTTTGCACCCCATAGGTTCAGTACTGCAGGATCAGATTGCTTCCAGCCTTGCTTTCAAATTGCCTTCAGCCTTGCTTTCATACTGCAGATAAAAAAACAGTTCAGCCTTCAATAAAAATTCTGCAGGATCACATCACAGATGCAAAAGATAGTCACAAAGTACCAGATGTATGTGCATTTCAAACATGTTTAAACAAACTGCACACAAGTACCAAACACAAATCATTTATATGTATAATTGATAAAAAAAATGAAACATACATGTATTACCTCAAATTCCAGGTCCAGGTGGAAGAGGACCAAACTTATTCCATATATGTTCCACCAAATGTTTCTTAAGTCGACGATGAGCCGATCGACCTCTAATACTAGTATCTTTTTCTAAAACTCTCTCTAATGGAACTTCCTGATCTGGAGAGAATTCCGATTCTTGAACGGTTGTCGAACTAGGAGGAACGTTTAGGTCCAGATTCTCTTCAATAATCTCTGCCTCCTTCTCATCCTCAACTATCATATTGTGAAGTATGATGCATGCTAGCACGACATCACGGAGTACAGCTCTGTCATATAGACGAGCAGGTAGTTTTAAGATGCAAAAGCGACGCTGCAGTACACCAAAGGCTCTCTCGATATCCTTTCTTGCCCCTTCTTGTTCTGCTGCATACCTCCTCTCCTTCTCATCAGTAGGAAGTCGAATTGACTTAACAAATACTGCCCATTTAGGATATATTCCATCACCAAGAAAGTACCCTATGTTGTACTGATTTCCATTGACCATGTATTGGACTCTAGGAGCATGTCCTTTGAGCTCATTGATAAAAACAGTAGATTGGTTCAAAACATTAATATCATTGTTAGAACCCGCTACTCCAAAGAATGCATGCCAAAGCCAAAGATCATGTGATGCCACTGCCTCAAGTATCAAAGTTGGATGTTTTTTATCACCACGAGTAAACTGACCCTTGTTGGCGCTCCTTATTGCATGCTTTTTACTGCCAAGTTACAAATAAAATGTTTACCAAAACTTAGATGTAGGGCTTACGACTAACCGATTCCACGAGTTTTGGTGTCTCACTTGTTTTGCAGGGCTTATAAAAAAATACACTAAAAATATGACATGGCTCAAGCAAAACAAAGGAGTTAGGAAGAGGGGCCCAGCTGCCAGATAGTTTGGGCAAAACCACCGACATGGGAGTGGCCTAGCCCAAGCACCAAATCAGGGTCGAGTTCGTTTTTGGACTGCACGGACACGTCCTAGTAAAACGGACGCCCCGGATGCATCCGAACTCAAAATTGGACAAAATACCCACCGTTTCGAAGCTAGTTGAAAGGCACATGAGATGGTGGCAAAAGATGGGGCCAAGGTGGCCCACCCTTGGCACACGCGCGCCTGAGGCGCGGGCGCGCCAGCCCTGGCGCCAAACGGGCCCATCTTTTACCACGTGTCCCATGCCGACAGCCCAAGGCCAATGACGGTGGTGATCCCCGTATGGAAGGTGTGAAACCGCCCTATAGAGGTCGGTTTTGGTCTTTCCATGTGGGGATGGAACATTTATAAAGAGCCCCCTCTTCTCCACCTATAAAAGGAGGCTCTCTCCCCCCTCATTGAACACACACCACAAGGAAGAGCTCCATACCACATTCCAAGATGTAGAGTAGCACTAGCATAGTTGGGAGTGAGGGAGAGGAGAGCTCAAGTTCCAGAGTAGTCCTCGGAGTTCTGACACTTCTTGTTTCGGTCCTCTATAAGACTTACGCTTTTCAATAGATTTACATTCTCTACATTACTGCAATGCCTTTTTGGTTATCTTGTCATGCCTTAGTTCTTTAGCTAATCTTGGTTAGTGTAGTGTTTATACCTTGGCATGAGTTCTCTAGTCGACCAATTTCTCTAGTTATAGATCGTGACTAGAGTACGTAACCGCTAGCGCAGGCGCGGTGTCTGGGTTAGTGAGTTACCGGAGAATGCGCCCAGCCCCACGGATAGTTGTGGTAGCCCCGGGGGTTACAGCTCCGACCAGGCCTTTGTATTCCACCACGTTCGGGCTGGTGTTTTCGTAGAGCATTGGCTGCCTGACCCCGGTTACCCCTTCCCAGTCTTTTCGAGAACCGGAAAGGAACAGCTGCTCCGAAGTGTCTTGGTATAACTGCAATGTTAACCTCCGCTTAGCTATTCCTTTGGTTTAGACTAGAATAGAACCACAGTAATGGAGAAGAAAATAGGAATCTTGGCATCTCCTGTAGACCTCCCAGCTTAGCTAGTCTGCTCTGCTATCTTTTTAGGGTTCTCCTGTGTGTGTCATTTACCTAAAAACCCAATCATATGTTTTACCCCCTCATTAGCCTAGTTGGTATTTTAGTTAGCAGATGTATGATGGTTAGTTATCAACTTCTTTACCCTTTGCTTCCCTGAGGATAAATACGATACCCTAGAATACTCTTGGGTGAAAGCTACAACGGTATCCATGCGCTTGCGGATTTCACTGTTTGTGTAACTTATACCAATTGGCTTTCTAGTGCCGTTACCTAGGATGGATTTAAAACATCCATACTTGGTAGCGATGCTAAGAAACGCCAACAAGCTTTCTAGCACCGTTGCCGGGGAAGTAATAGGCGTAAAGGTTTTGATCTTTATCTTGATATCTGCTAACCCAGTTGCCACTAGCTTTTGTGGGTATATTTTTTTTAAGAAAAAAAATCACGAGCCCAGGGTGCCCGCTATTTCATGAAAAATCATACTTCCATCCTGCCATCTCATAGATAGGTATATATTATGTACACACTAACTCTATGCAGATGGAGAGAAAGTCGCCGTCCAGAGATCACAATCCCATCATAGGTGACGGAATGACTACATGGCATCTCTCACAATTCAATCACAAATTGTGAGCGATGAATCGATCCAGGTTTGTGAGAACCAACCAAAAACATTTTATACATTCCAAATTTATTTTCACCACCGCATGTTTGCTTAATCCATCATACATCTAGTGTTTTCTTTGGGTGGCTCCTAGTCTTTGAGTTGTATTCGGGCGCCATGCCTAGTTTAGGTTGATGACAATTTCTATTGTTATCATTTTACTCGATGCTCCTAGTCTAGCCTCGTAGTAGACGGATGTTAAACAAGACCATCTCGGCTTCATGTCTTGGCTTGCCAATTGGTGTGATGATATCGTTAGATGGTCCGCGCTATAGGAAAAAGCTAAAGCCTAGATTTGCATGCATTTCACTTGTTTAATTTCCATTCAAAACCATGGCATGTTTGTTTTGATCAAATTCATTCACCTCGCTTGCATTGCCCCGCATAAAAAAAAATGGTTCTCCAATTCATCATTCAATGTTTGTACATCCATTTGAATCAATCTCATGTGCGTCGTTTTCATGCTTCCTTTTTCTACTCTACTATGCTTGGTTTGGGAGTGTTTGGTCATACCGGATGATCACACTTCCATAGGCTTTTTAAATTAAGCATGGTGCTTGGGTTAATTAGCCTTCCTGATTCAAATTAGACATGGAGTCTAGTTTGAATTTTGAACTGAAATTACTAGCATAGACTTTGGTTGTATGCCTGGACTAACCCTGCAGGAATTTCTCAAATCCATAAGGGTAAGTCTTTGAGATAAATTCAAAATGGAGGTAATCAAAATTTACTTGGTGAACTTTGAATGAAATCTTGGTCAAAAGAAAAAATGAATCTCAAACCACCAAGCCAAAATCACATGAAGATCTCGAGGGCATGGTGAAAACAAGAAGGGCAATCATCCTCATCCATCTCCAGGATGAGATGATGCAAATTCAAGATAAAATGTCAATGGAGAAGTTCTTGCTCAACGGACTTAAAATGGTGAGCCCTTGCCAAAGGTAAATCGGTATTTATCTCATATTTGATTTCCAAACAACTTCTGTTTTCGAACTCTGCATGTTTACCTTTCCACCAAAATATTTTTTGCATAAAAACTAAAAATAATCTTACCTTCAAAGTGCATAATAAAATTGTTTTCAACTTATTTTCAAAATTTGTAAAAAAAAAAATCTCTTGATAATAAAATAATGTTTTTATCATGTTTTAAAAAAAATTACCTCTCCCTATCTCCCATAGCAATAAAAAAAATCTTGGTGCTAGACAAAGTTCCCTTCGGGTATTCTTTTCCACTAACAATTTCAGGAACGGAGGATGAACGATGTCTAGTAACATGGGTACTGCAACACATTGCAAGGAGATGCATCAATAATCACACTTGGTTTTTATTGTCAAATGACATAAAAATCCAAGTGTGGGGGACCCGACTCGTCCACGCTATCACTCGGGCACACTGGTTTGCACTCCTATTCCTCACCCATGTTTTGCTCCCATAAGTTTGATCTTGTTTAAAAATTCTACACATGTTAATCAAACTTAATTTGTGAAATGAAATCTTGCTAAACTATGAGCTTGACTTTTTGAAGATCGGCCGGCATAAACGTTATTCCTAGTTCATACACTTGTTACTTGTGGATACATCTTTACTAGGAAAACACGTTAACCGGGTTGTTGTGAGGTGAGATATGGCATGACTAAAGTAATCCTTTCTTTTCTATGCATGCTCTTGGAGATTTATATTTTGATAAAACATAAAATCGATAGCCTCACTTCTCCTCAGTGGTTGAAATACCTACCAAGGCCAAATACGACATGCTTATCAACAAGTTTACAAAACCTTTTTGTCGTATGCTTCTTACCGATTGTTGGGCCTTGTCACGGTTTGAACCTAACCTACATTTGGGTCTTACACATATGGTTGAGATTCACTTGCACCCACCAAATAATTGCCGACTCTCACACTGAGAGTCGCGCACAACATGCACCCCTTCCGCCCAGAATGCTAATTCTTACACCGAGAATTGCGCACCATTCCACCAAATAAAAGTGCCGACCCTTGCCCTGAGGATCGCGCACCCCTCTTTTAGATTGCCAAAAAAAAAATTCTCCATGCATTCCATCATGACATCTCTCTCTTTTCATCCTTTTCCAGGCAATAAGTTATGGGCCATGTTCTTAGTTGAAAAAAGAGAGAGAGAAGGAAAAGAAAAAAAAGAGAGGGAGAAATAAGTTTTAGATATTTCAATCTTGTAGACAAACGGGAAATCTTAGATCCCCGTTCAAAGAAAAAAAGAAAATAAAAAAAAAAAAAAAAAGAGAAGAAAAAAAAGACACAATTTTAGTTACTCTTTGATAGCTCATATTTCTTCATCTCTTCATCCACCAAAAAAAGAGAGTTTGTCATGATGCATGGAGACCCAAAAATACCACAAAGTTAGGAATCATTCATCATTCATTTCACACACTTGCACATCTCAACCTAGTGTATGGCTTTAACCTTAACATGGTTCGGATTTTGACTCGGCTACACACGATCGGTAAGTAAGCCATTCCTTGTATGCCTACCCAAAACTCCACTCACAGCTTTAGTGGTAGGTCATGAAGAAAGGCATATATATCAATTGCCTTTGGTGTGGAATCATACACATTGAGCGATTTGAGAGTACCATTTGAGGAGAAGTTTGAGTTATATGTTTTCATTTGCAAAAATTTATAAAAAACCCTCCAAGTGTGCTCCATAGAATTAAAGTGATGACTTGGTGTCAAAGCCATTCCACTTTTCAACCGCTCAAGGCGACATGGTAGACACTTTGAAATCCACAGGTATGAGGGATGACATGGAATATCTTTTATGCTAGCATCATATCTTTGAAGTCATGTTCCATAGTTCCTTTCGCTTTGCTCGAGGACGAGCAAAGAATAAGTGTGGGGAACTTGTTGGCGCTCCTTATTGCATGCTTTTTACCGCCAAGTTACAAATAAAATGTTTACCAAAACTTAGATGTAGGGCTTACGACTAACCGATTCCACGAGTTTTGGTGTCTCACTTGTTTTGCAGGGCTTATAAAAAATACACTAAAAATATGACATGGCTCAAGCAAAACAAAGGAGTTAGGAAGAGGGGCCCAGCTACCAGATAGTTTGGGCCAAACCACCGACATGGGAGTGGCCTAGCCCAAGCACCAAATCAGGGTCGAGTTCGTTTTTGGACTGCACGGACACGTCCTAGTAAAACGGACGCCCCGGATGCATCCGAACTCAGAATTGGACACAATACCCACCGTTTTGAAGCTAGTTGAAAGGCCCATAAGATGGTGGCAAAAGATGGGGCCAAGGTGGCCCACCCTTGGCGCGCGCGCCTGAGGCGCGCAGCCCTGGCGCCAAACGGGCCCATCTTTTACCACATGGCCCATGCCGACAGCCCAAGGCCAATGACGGTGGTGATCCCCGTATGGAAGGTGTGAAACCGCCCTATAGAGGTTGGTTTTGGTCTTTCCATGTGGGGATGGAACATTTCTAAAGAGCCCCCTCTTCTCCACCTATAAAAGGAGGCTCTCTCCCCCCTCATTGAACACACACCACAAGGAAGAGCTCCATACCACATTCCAAGATGTAGAGTAGCACTAGCATAGTTGGGAGTGAGGGAGAGGAAAGCTCAAGTTCTAGAGTAGTCCTCGGAGTTCCGACACTTCTTGTTTTTCGGTCCTCTATAAGACTTACGCTTTTCAATAGATTTACATTCTCTACATTACTTTGCAATGCCTTTTTGGTTATCTTGTCATGCCTTAGTTCTTTAGCTAATCTTGGTTAGTGTAGTGTTTATACCTTGGCATGGGTTCTCAGTCGATCAATTGCTCTAGTTATAGATCATGACTAGAGTACGTAACCGCTAGCGCAGCGCGGTGTGCCGGGTTAGCGAGTTACCGGAGAATGCGCCCAGCCCCACGGATAGTTGTGGTAGCCCCGGGGGTGATAGCTCCGACCAGACCTTTGTATTCCACCACGTTCGGGCTGGTGTTTTCGTAGAGCTTTGGCTGCCTGACCCCGGTTACCCTTCCCAGTCTTTTCGAGAACCGGAAAGGAACAGCTGCTCCGAAGTGTCTCGGTATAACTGCTATGTTAACCTCCGCTTAGCTATTCCTTTGGTTTAGACTAGAATAGAACCACAGTAATGGAGAAGAAAATAGGAATCTTGGCATCTCCTGTAGACCTCTCAGCTTAGCTAGTCTGCTCTGCTATCTTTTTAGGGTTCTCCTGTGTGTGTCATTTACCTAAAAACCCAATCATATGTTTTACCCCCTCATTAGCCTAGTTGGTATTTTAGTTAGCAGATGTATGATGGTTAGTTATCAACTTCTTTACCCTTTGCTTCCCTGAGGATAAATACGATACCCTAGAATACTCTTGGGTGAAAGCTACAACGGTATCCGTGCGCTTGCGGATTTCACTATTTGCGTAACTTATACCAATTGGATTTCTAGTGCCGTTACCTAGGACGGACTTAAAACATCCATACTTGGTAGCGACGCTAAGAAACGCCAACAACCCTTCCAAGCATTTGGGCATCTTTCCCATTGCCAATGCATGCAGTCAATGCTGCCAAACATACCAGAAAAGCCTCGTCTCTCACCAAGTTTTAGTAGCCGTTCAGTATCTTCCACTGTAGGACGCCTTAGATACCTTGCACCAAATACCTCTCCAACACCTTTGGCAAAATTCTTCAAACACTCCATTGCAGTTGTCTCCCCAATCTTCAAGTACTCATCTAGTGCATCTGTAGAACTACCAGTAGCTAGTTGGCGGATAGCTGCAGTACACTTTTGTAGTGGACTGAGCCCTTGCCGATTAAGAGCATCGACCCTCTGAGTGAAATACGGAGACCATTGGCCCAAGGCATCAACGATGCGCACAAATAGTGGCCTAGACATGCAGAACCTTCGGCGAAAAATATTTGGAGGGTATAGAGGATTATCAGAGAAATAATCATTCACCAATTTTGTATGTGCTTCCTTTCGTGGCCTGTTGATGTGCTGCCTTGGATTCAATCTGTGGTCGGCAGCCTCCTTCTCAAGTTCTTTGACGCTGGACTGTATGAGCATCTTGGCTTGGTGAAGAACATCATCTATGATCTCCTCCTCTGCAAGGAAGTCATCCAGCGAGTACAACGGATTTGGACTACCTTGAGGACTGTCACTTTCCTCAGACATCTGTGATCAAGCTGCTATTAGAGATGAGGAGAAGAGTTGAGGACAAGAGTTGATCAAGCTGCTATTAGAAATGAGGAGAAGAGAGATGAGGAGAAGAGATGAGGAGAAGAGATGATGGGAAAGGAAGGTGGTCTGTGTGCGACTATATATAGGTACAACCTGTTGTGCTTCCACACTAGGAATGGACCATTCACACTAAAAATGGTCCATTCACACTATAGTTGGTCCATTCACACTAAAAATGGTCCATTCACACTGATTCACAGTAGAAACTGAATATAGTGCAGCATTCACACTAGAAACTGAATGTAGTGCAGCATTTACACCTAGAAACTGATATAATGCAGCATTCACACTAGAAACTGAAACTTTGCAACATTTACACCTAGAAACTGATATAGTGCAGCATTCAAATGATTAAAGTACAGAGCTGCATTGAAACTGAACTCACCTTAGTCTGCAAACAACTTTTCTTCTAACTTGCGTATAGCCTTGTCACGTCTAGCCTTCTGATCTTCGGACATGTTCCCTGTATCTTGATAAAGCAAGGAGTTGTACACCTTAAACATCGCCTCTTCTTTTTTTTTTCCTTTGCTGCCTGCAGGTTTGCATTGGATATCTGAATTTGTGCCTCTGTGACCTTGTCACGCTCCATCTTCCGATCTTCCTCAATCTTGATAATTTTCCCTATATTATCCCCAAGCATGACAATTCCATCCTTGACATTTTCTTTCTTACGCTTTCCACTACGCTCAGCCTTTGCGGCTTCTCTACCTTCGGGACGTATCTGTGCATCAGGAATATCAACTATGTCATTGTTGTCTTTCTCCGTCAAGAACATTGCACACCATTTAGGCTCATCTTTGAGTATCTTCCACCAATGGATCAAGGTAAACTTCTTTCCATGCCTGTTTGCATACATCTTCTGTGCCTCTTCCTCCAGCATGTCATCTGAGTAACCACTTGTGTGCATTTAACAAACCTTAGTACAATAGTCATTCCACTCACCAATTATTGTCTTGAGGCGTGACCAGTGCACCTTCAATTGGTTGAGTTCCCTTGTACGCTTCCCATTCCCTTTTCTGTTGAACTCAATAGTGATTTCCTTCCAAAATGAATCATGATGCTTATCATTTCCATAAATTGGGTCCTTAGATATTTCCAACCAAGAACTAGCCAACCGCTCTTCCTCGTCATGAATCCAGTACCTCAAATTTCTTTGTTTAACAGTCTTGTTAGCTACAGTGTTTTCTTCCATAGCTTGTTCTGTACTCTTGTTAGCTGCAATGTTTTCTTCCAAAGCTTGTTCAGTACTTCCTGGTGAAGGTGTTCCATAGGTACTGGCTGGATGTGGTGGAGACATTGGGTTGAATGCCATATTCTGACCAATCAAATAAAAGTTCTCTCCCTGTGATTGCGGTGAATAGTTTGGTTGACGAATCATATTTACAAAACCACCTTGCGGATATATCCTGAAAAAGCAAGTTCACAAGCACTCTTGTATAACACTCAAACAAGGTCTGTCATTCAGAGTGTACATAAACTGGGTTGCTTGCAGCTAACAGAAATGAAAATGAAATTGTGCAATAAAAAGGAAACAAGCACTCTTGTTTAACACTCAAATTACTGTCACCTACATAGCATGATTAAGACAGAAACAAGCACTGGATTCAAACATCATACAGAAAGAAGCACTGGATACCCCAGCTCTGTCATTCAAGCAATACTGAAATCAACAAAACTGAATTTTACATGCTGAACCAACAGTTGGTTCAGGCACATGACTCTATAGTCTCAACTCTCAACCACAGATAAAATGAGCATGACTCTGAAGTCTGAAGATGAATTCTTTCTCACATTCAGGTAGAGTATCTCGATTGAGTTCCAAGTGTGACAGCAAGGGGAGGCAAGCACAGAGCCATGAACTAATTATACAGAGCACAACAATGAAAACAAACTAATCTACTTGGGGATCGATTGAGCATCTATCAAAATCACAGCAACTAGCAAAAAGCAACAATCAAAATCACAGCAGTGTCGATTGACTAAAACAATAGTTCAAAATCATACCATGAGTTTGGGTCTTGTGCAAAATTTGGTGGAATGGAGCCCCATCTTGCTCCTTGCGGTGGACATGTCGGCGCAGCAAAGGATCCAGGAGCTTGTCCTGGCGCCGGCGCGGTGGGGGTGGGAGTCGGCGCGGTGGGGGTGGGAGCCGGCGCCGTTGGGGACCAACTCACCGGCGGCCGCGACGCACTCAACCAAGCCGGCGCGGTGAGGGTGGGAGACGGCGCGGTGGTGGTGGGAGTCGGCGTGGTGGGGGTGGGAGATGGCGCACGGACTGACGTCTTCTTGAGTCCAAGCCGGCCGCGAGTCTTGCCGGACTTGCCTCCTCTGCCGGCGGCGCCATGCCTCGACTCCTCGGCCGGCGGCGGATCCATGGAGATGGGATCTCGCGCCGAGGGGCGGTGGAGGCACGTCGCTTTCTGGCGCGTGCTGAGGGACGTCGGGTGTCGTGGAGGCCGCGTCGCTTTCCGGCGGTGGAGGCCGCGAGTCTTGCCGAGGATTCACAGCAGCAGGTGCGATGGAGAAGGAATCGAGCGGATTGGAATGGGGATTTAGCGATTTGGGTAAAGAGGAAAAGAAGGATACGATTTGGGTACTACAGAGAGCTTAGTTTTGGCGCGCGGGGAAGAATCGCGCGCGGGAGAAGATGGCGCGGGCGGGAAGGATTGCGCGGGCGGGGAAGAATCGTGCGCGCGGGAGAGGATGGAGCGGCTCCGCCCGCACGGGATCGGGGACGACGAGATGAAACGGCTCAGTGCAGGTTTCATTCGTGTTTCACTACCTGGGAAACGACGCCACGCCAGTTTCACCATGGTGAAACTATGTTGCTCTATCTTCTCATCGTTTCAATTAAATTGCTGATGTGTCACTGTATTTAATGTACATGACACTATGGTGAAACCCCCACTGAGACTGGCCTAAGAGCATTAAGCCTAGTTCATTTACTCATAATAAACCTCCAAAAAGTCAAACCATTATTTGGGCTAGACCTATTAGCTGATGTCAATTGACAAGGACCGTTACAAACGTTTAACAAGAGACAACTATTTTATAAACAGTACATCAGAGCTAAACACAATGATCTGAGGTTGCAGAACTGAGCAAGACTATCTTATCTAAACTAAACAGCAAGAACGGAGCACTTGTGTTCCTCCATTCTTGAGAGCTCACTCAAGCTCCCAACCTCCACTTGCGTTTCCGCCCCCATGGTGGCTTGTTTGTGTGGCAATAAATCAGTCCTTTGTTCCAGAAATGGCGGTAACAGCAGGTGAGAAGCAGATGGACAATGGAGTATGGACAGGGCGGGGGCCTCCGGTAAATGTCTTCATCGCACCCCGCCAACGACGCGGAGCCATCACTCAGATCGTACTGTATCGCGCGATATACGTTGGTGCAAAGAACGACGGAGTTCCTACTGACGGAAGGCATCCCCTTGGTGGAGACCGCTAGGCTCTGCATACCCAAGAAGAGGCAGTTGTCGCCGATGCTTGTCACCGGAGCTGGAGCAGCCGACCCGCCGAGCAGTAGGTCGGCGAGCCTGACGACCACGAGGCGTGCGGAGCTAGTGTCTGTGTTGCCGACCACGAGGATCTCCGACTCGCACTCCACCAGCCGCGGCATGACCATGAGCTTGGCGGGGAGCGTCGCGATCGTCTGTGGCGGTGGCAGCGGCGAGGACTCCTCGCGGTGTGCCGGCGACGACGGCGGCGGTTCGAGGCGCAAGATGCTCGAGTCGCCGGAGCCAGACCCCCAGCAGGCCACGTACAGGCTGCCGTGGAACGGCAGTATTCTGGTTCGTCTGTCCCCAAGATTCGTGGTCCAGGTTGTGAGCACCCACCTTCCGTCACCACCGGACGCGTGGGCGAAGCGGCCGATCTGCTCGAGCGCGAGCACCACAGTGACGGCGCCGGTGGTCGGAGCGACGGATACGGCCGCGGACACCCTGCGGAAGCACTGCACCTTGTGCTCATCGGCCTCGAAGCGCGGCCGGTTGTCTGTGAGACGGTCGAGCTGCGGGGTGAGCGACGTGAGCGGCGGCAGCTCGCAGACGTCGCCGGTGAAAGGGTGCAGCAGGCGTGTCCGCGTCGCGTTGCAGCAGAAGGAGGCCGCTGTCGGGGGCGTGGAGGATGCAGTGGTCCTTGAGCTCCGGGACGCGGGCGCGAACGAAGGCGCCCGTGTTGCGGTTGAAGAAGCGGGCGTGGCCGCGGAGCCTGGCGTGGCCCGGTCGCAGGCCGTGGCCCTCGGGGAGCATCGTCCACCGCCGCGGGTGGAATCGAGGGTCGGCCACGCCGCGGCCGCGCGGGTCGGCGGTGCAGGAGCGCCACTCAGTGCATACGGCGCGGAAGCGGACGTAGTCGAGCAGATCTCCGGCGAGAACCCGGTCCGCGATGTGCGCCACCAGATCCTCGGGCATCGACGGCCAGACCGAGGAGGCCGTGGCAGCGGTGGCGGCACCGCGACGTCGTCGCTTAGTGCTGTGGTCATCGTCGCATAGAGGGATTGGACGGTCCACTACGTCGGCCGGCCGAGGTCGCCGGCGGCGGCTAACCATCTTGCCGATCCCAAGGAACGGTAAAAAAACGCAACCTTTACCACGGCGAGCGAATATGGTAGGATCTATGCCACATCCCCGGCTCGCATAAATTTGCTACGATTCCGAGACAACCACGAGTCCACGACCTTCCGACGGGGTCAGTAATGGTTTTGGTAAGAGTACTCTTTCGGTAACCTTGGATTACCGTGGCCTGTCTGTTGTACTAACCAAACTCTTTTCTACTCAACGAAGAACGTGCGAAAACACGATCGCGGAAAAAAAAAAACTTTGCAAAAGCTTCAAGCAGCAGTTCCCGGATTTTAGGATCACTGTATTTGACAAATTAGGAGATGGTGATGGCTTCATTGCATCAGGAGTTCTATCGACTTCTTTGATACCCTTTCGACCTTCACACAGATTGAGTTACTAGTGGTCTTCTCAATTTTGACATTGTCAAGCGTCTGACCCCTAGTGTCGAGGGTCTTGCCCGGGGCGGCGGAGTGAGCAGCCGAGGGCGGTGACCAGTGGTGGGGAGGCGCCACGGCGACAACGGCGCGGCATGCTGATAGCGGCACAGGAATATGGAGGGGGGGTGGCGGCAAGAGAGAGGAAGAGATAAGGGAAGCGAAGAGTTTTCTTTATTGCTTGATCAATCTTATTACAATTCCGTATCTATCTACCCTACTAATACACCATCTTTTCTTTCCCACGGCCACACAAGAAAACGTCCCCCTGCTGAGAAGTCCCCTCTAAGTCCACCCTAAAAAGTGTACCCAAAAAAGCAACACCTTTGAAATCAACCATCCAGATCAAACATCGGTCTTCTCTCTCCTTACTCATTACACAATTAAGGGTCTGGACTAAGTGTATCAAATCCTCCTCTCATCCTCACCCGCACCCGCACCCGCCCCAGGCTCACGCGCCGTCCTTGAAGGGAACGTCGCGGGATCGAATCCCCGACCATGCCGAGAAAAGTGAAAAAAAGCATCGATAGAATGAAAAACAATCTGCGACATTCAGATTTGATCACAATGCGCCCTTCTGTACGATTCAAATTTGATCTCATCCGACGGATGCCGCCACGATCTCCGCAGCGCTGTTCACCCCAACGATCCTCTTCGCCGGCAATCCCTCCATGCACACATCCACCACGCTGCCTTCTAGGGAACTTCTCCGCTGAACTGCGCCGGCGCTGGACAAAACGTGGCGGAGCCGCGGAGCCGAAAGGCCACGCTGGCGCCGGACAAGACGCGGTGGAGCCGTGGAGCCAAAGGACGACACCGAGTTCCTGGACGAATTTCTGGCTGTTGCCGTTAGGTGTCCTCGCCGTCGGCCGCTGCCGCCCGCCAGATCGGGAACATCGAGCGCGACTTCGGTACGTGTTCATCAATTTGTTTTCTTAACCTCTCATCAACGATCAATATGGCATAGCGATAGTGGCATCGCTGGCCGTGGTTGTTTATGGCACAAATTAAACGATTCTGTCGTGCTTTTCTTTGTCGTCATCTGTGTTCAATCTGATAAGTGGAATCTTGTGAATTGGTTCTAGGCATTCAGTACCACAATCTCAGGACTTTACTTTTCGAAAAAAAAAAATCTCAGGATTTCACTATGCACAAATATGAATTCATAATTTCTGAATGTCCTGCGTATATATATACACACATATATCTTGCAAGTGCCAACACTGTATGTATCGATCTGCTAATATATACATACATATATGCAGGTTAGGTTCATATTGTTTCAGTCATAAACTCATAATTGTTTATCGATCTGCTAATTGGTTGTCTGTTGATGGCCCGATGCTACCTACCTGCTTGTGTGCTGAACGCCCTATCCAAAAATCGAATGTCCTGCGTGATCACCTAATTGATGCAGTAACTCAATTTCTACACCCAGAGATACACATAATGCACTACGCGACATCACCAACGCCTTCAGTCTGTCATGAAGGTTTGCTTACTTTTGCAGGGTTCAATACAGAGGGTTCAATATAATGGAAGAGTGGATGCACAAGTACATTTTTTTTTGAGGTGAGTGGAGGGGCCTTAATTTAGTATAACTCTGAAATTTTTCCATCTCATTAGTTCCTTACATATTTAAGCAATGATGTTTCAATTGATATTTCAGTTCTGCTAATACTTGAATAACTCTGTCCGAAAGTGGGGGCGTCAGATTCTGGGGCTTCGGAGTTGCCAGCTGGTTCTGCAATTCACAAAATTGAGGGCCATAAAGCTGTTGTTCTTTGTGTTCAGACACGTCAAAGACAATATTTTTGCTATTATGTGATCTTTATGCAGATATGCTTCGTGATGGGATCAGGTTATCTTTAGGAGAAGACTAAGCTTTGTACTTCAAAAAACATCGACATTGATCATTTTGGGGGAGCAGGATTAGGTTTTTACTATGCAGCCGGCACATAGGTTGGAGAGGTCAGTTGTTTCCTGCACCTTTCTGATTATAAACGGTAGGGTGATGTATCAAACATATTATCTATTGCTAGATTGCTATTTGATATTCCTCAGGCGTCATTTTCTGAATTAGATTAGCAGTCGTAGAAAACACGCTGGACAAGAGGTAAGATCTGCATCACTTGATAAATATAGGTAACAAGTGGATCACATGCTCTATTTGTATTATGAGTTCACTTTTATAGTGCTGGACACCCTTCAGGTTGAATTCCAATAATTGATCTCCGGTAAGAAGGATCCTCTCCTACTGACATATACAAGGTGTTTGATATGTACAAGGTGTCCACTTTGGCTCATGATTTTTATGAAGAGATTTATTTTTTGTCCTATACTTTAGTAATCTTCATGGTTAAATAATCCTGAAGAAAGAGTGAAAGACACACCCTGAGAACTGAACACTGAAATATGAGCATTTGAGTACAGTGAGATTAGCAGTGGACAAGCAGTACTCTGTGTTTTCTCTTGATACTCATGTATTCCAAAGTTTTTTTTTTTGTTGTGAGTATTTGATCGACGTGTGGTTTTCATGGGGATTTTGTTTCCATTGTGTTGGTGCAGACCGAACGGGGGCCAGCACGGCACCCCCCCCCCCCCCCCCCATGCACGGTTGTTTTGCTAGGATACATTTATACATATTCCAATTTGTAGCATAAAAAATGTTATTTTTTACTCATTTTTAAATTGAAAAACTATTTTTTTTGTTAAAAATAATGTAGTTTAAAAAAAGCTGTTGAAACATATTATTATGTATATTTTATCACACTAAACAATATGATCACATTTGTTCGGCCCCTCTTAATCAAGATCGCTGGTTTCGTCACTGGCAGTTGGGGCTCAGAGATAGGAACTGCAGATGTGGTTTTGCCATTGCCGCCTCAAGAACTGCAAAGCTCTGCCAGCCAAGATTGCTCGGCCGGCTCAAGGACTGCAAAGATATGTTACAGGCAAACATACATGTATGCTTACGCCCTTTTTAACAGTCCTGATCAGATTCTGGGCTTCTTTACTGGATCCTGCAGACATGATGCCTTTGCAAGCTTTGACCATGCATCTTGATTAGTTGTAGCATAGGGGGCTGTTCTGAAAGGAGTAAATTAGAACAAGATCCATGAAAGCACTAAAAAATACAGTGAGAATTTTGAAGTTTGGTAATACATGTACGGTGAAAGTCCAATTACTTCGGCATGGCTTAATGCCCTGACGTACTGATGCACTTTGTTATTAGACTTCCCGTGCAAAAGAAATTGATTTGACTAAACTTTGATTTTTTAAAAACTTGGCTAAAATTTAATTAATAAACTATATGGTGTGTTTAGATGCTTAAGCTTTAATTAACTAATTAACACATTGTATTGTTATGCATGAGTGTTGTGCGAATAATATACGCGGTTAACACAATTGTGTGACTTAAAATATTGAAAAATATTGTTATTTTGTATGTGAACACCAGAAATAAAGCCGTTGCGTTAGCACGTGCATTATACTAGTTATATATAGTCCCAGTTGGACATGTATGCTAAGCAACTAGTAGATCATGCGGATCCTACTCTTTATATTTTGTTTGATCCTGGTTTCCTAATTTGACCTCATGACGTGGAGATCCTGTGAATGGTCGGCGTGCAGCACGACGACGGCGCATGGCAGCGGCGCGTGTGCAGCGCCCCTCCTCTAGGGCTTGCCGCAGGGGCCCTCTAGCTAGGTTGGCTGCGGTGTCCTTCATCTAGGCCTTAGCTGGCTCATTTATTTCACTTTGGGAGCTAGTCTGCGTTGCACGCGTGATGGTACTCCTTCTTCTCCACTCATCGTGTCCTAACACGAAAACATTCGCCATGATGACGGATTGGAGGTTGGTCATCGAGTTCCCCAAGGAGCTTCCATTAGTTGGACAATAACATGGCCAATTGCATGATGTCGTTGTCCATCATCCTCGTTGCGAGTGGCGAATATGGAGTAGTGGAAGGACCTGGAGTAACCGGAGATGACATAGTCGTAGATCCTGTCGTCACGACGCTCTCCAAGGTTGTTGAGAGCATCTGCCTTCTTGTGAAGTGAATAGTTCGCATGGCACGACGTGGTTGTGGGAACCAGGTTACCTATCATGCGTTTATGATTCCCAGGAAGTGACTGCAAACGGTATGTGAAACTTGGGAGAGTGGAGTGGCGTCGAAGTGCCTCATGGTGTCAAACATCGTGTCTCCCTTGGTATTGTAGGTTGGAGATATAAGTGGGTGAATACTCCCCCGGTGGATTGGCATACTGACGTTACTTATGCTGAGGAACGTGCTGTTGTCAGTTGTTGTCAAAGAAGACAACCGTTGCTAGTGGTAGCAAGTGTGTTGGCCATGGTTCCAGTAGAAGGATGCTGGATGAGAACGCTTGTACAGGGGATGTGAAGTTGCTGTATTAAAACCAATAGCAAGGAGATTTGGGGTCGTCATGCCGATGGAGCCCAGGATTTCCAGGAGTAGCAGCGAGGTAGCTAGGACGTTGAGGTGATCATCGTAGTAAACAAAAAAATAAGATAAAGATAAAATATCCGGCTTCATCTATCTGAGAAAAGAATCAGACACGGGCACACAGTTTGACTGTACTTCCAGCCACTCACACGACTAAAGGAATATGAAAATAGTTCTGGACTAAATAAAACTAACATGTCTTTGCGAAAGCCACCCATTAGAACCAAAGAAAGCTAAAGCCGATGTCTCTAGGTGTTTTGCCGCAGAGATCAATTGATCTTTAAGATCTTCATGTCGCTGCAAACTGGCCCATTGACGTAGCCAGTGAGTTCTTCGGAAGAGTACCTGCAAAAGAGATTTAGGTTTGCATTTATCGAAAACTATCTTATTCCTTGTTAACCAAACTGCCTACAATAATGCTGATGCTGCTGTTAATAACAATGTATTATACTTTTTATTTTCCAATTTTGACCAATTCTCAGACAGATCAACTATGCTAGTTGGAGGTAAAATCCCAAAGAGTAAGTGTATAGAGTGCCATAAAAACTTGGCATAGAAGCAATCGAAAAAAAGATGTTGAATAGACTCTGAGAAATGGCAGAGACAACATGATTTGTCTCCAGGCCAATTTCTCCTGGCTAAATTATCTTTAGTGAGAATCACTTCTCTCTTCAAGTACCATATAAAATTATTTTCATTGGTAACTTTGTTTGCCAAATATCTTGCGACACTCGTCCTCCACATACATAGACTTGACTGTGAAGGCTTAAGATGCCTTTGAGCCCCAAACAAACACATCTCGTTCCCCGAAGTAAGTTAACTGTTGTAAGGAAGTTGCAATACACTTTTTCAATTTATTAAGTTTCTACCCACAAAATTTCACCGAAAAGAGATATTTAGTACAAGAGAGCTCATAAGTGTAGCAATAGAGTCTTGCTTCCTTCTCACAATGTTAAACAATGCTGAAAACTTGTCTTTGAGTGGTTTATTGCCCAGCCAAGTATCAACCCAAAATCTAGTTTGAGACCCATCTTTAACATGAAAGTGACCAAAACCCAGAAAAGTGTCTTTCACATTCATAAGACTTTTCCAAAAGTGGGAATCCATTGGTTTCTTTTCACAACTTCCTAGAGTCTTATTTTTAATGTATTTATTTATTAACAATTCTTGCCACGGACCATCCACATTTCATAATTTAAACAAACATTTACTAAGCAGACATTTATTTTGAACTTCTAAATTCTGGATCCCCAACCCACCTTAGTCTTTAGGTTGGCACATGATTTCCCACTTGACTAATTTGTATTTTCTTTTGTACTGATCATTTTGCCAATAGAAACGAGATCTAAAGCAATCCAGTTTTTCCAAAACCCCTTTTGGCAATTCAAAGAAAGACATCCTCTGATTGTTCAATCACTCCATCTGTTGAGAAAGAAATGCAATTCTAACATGAATATATAAGAATAATGTTCATATTTATGATGAACTTTTTTACAATGCTTGCAGAGAGGCGTTGAAAAATATTCCATGTGTACAAATGAAATATTTTTACACATAAAAGCATAAACATATGTAAAAATATTGGAGAGGCATTGTAAAATGTAATGTTTTCTCATAAAAGTATAAACATAAGTAAAAATAATTCACCTGTCAAAGAACCCATATTAGCTGGATAACAGGACATTTGAATCGATAGCAGGTCCTATTTCCCGCTGCAAATTACTTATGTCTAACAACAAAGGCACAATTTTCACTTCTATTGTAACAGCTTTCGTGATTCATATTTTTGCTTTGTACACGTATCATGTCAGTGTGATCACCTACCAGATTTGTGAATGCCATACAAAACTTCGTCACAGGATAACAAGGAAAAAAAAGACGGCTTCTACACATAAGCTTGATCTGCGATGTGTGATGCTACTACGCTAGTGAGGCTTGCCAAATACTTTAACTACAACATTCAATGGTTCCCCATCGATGGTAAGGAATAAGGATATTCCTATCACTTCACATGAATGTACTCACTCCTTCGTCTTATTTGAAATATTTGTGTAAGAAGCATACAATCTAACTACAAATACAACAAGGGTACGATGTGAATTCTCCTAACAAGGCAACCATGTACCATGGTTTCCAAATATTAGGTTGAGAAATGTGGTTGACATTTTTTATTGTGAAAATTGTGGTTGACATTCTCAAGTTTAACTGGGGTCAATTCACATTTGTCTAACTTGTGGGGCAGCCTCGGTGACTACTTATTATGGGCGCTGTGGGCTGGAATGGGCCGCTCAAACTGGCCTGCTAGGCTGCTACGTGACTTTGGCTTGGGTGACGCTGCCGTTGGATCAGCAACCATCGACTGAGACGTCGTGGCGTTGCTCAGAAAATGGCAAAAATCCCGGAATTGACCCTCAAGCCCCCTCCTGTCATCCTCATCATCCCCTGATCCCCTCGCTCGATGTTCGCCGGCGGCGGGGCGGCGAGGCGAGGAAGCCCAGGGGAATGGGAAACTGAATGAAATCCGAAGAAATTGATCGGCTCATGGCGTCGTGGACACGCTGGAGGATGCGATCGGACTCCAAATTCGAGTCGGAAGCTTGTGCTTGTCTCGGAATCGGAAGCAGCATCGCCGCCTATTTATGTGATGAGATGGCCGGCCGGCCGGCATAGATTGGAAGGAGGAAAGGTACCTGGTCTCTCCTTCGCCGTTTCTTCGTCTGTGGTAAAGCCTGTGCGAAATCCAATCCATTTGGATCTACGGCTACGAGCATCGTCGCCGTCGTCTGGGGATCGATGGCGAGCCGCCGCAGCAGGCCTCGGCCGGTGGCGTCGGCGGCGGCGGAACACCGGGTCCTCTTCGAGCAAGGCGCCAGCACCAAGCGCCGCCGCGCCGCGGGCGACGACGACGACCCTCCCTGGTCCTCGATGCACGGGGACCTGGTCCAGCAGATCGCGGAGCGGGTGCTCGCCGGCGGCGGCGACCTGCTCGACTACGTCCGCTTCCGCGCCGCGTGCCACCACTGGCGCGCCAGCACCGTCGACCCGCGCGGCCGCGGCGTGGCGGACCCGCGCTTCCACCCGCGCCGGTGGATGATGCTCCCCGAGGGCCACGGCCTGCACCCGGGCCACCCCAGGCGCGGCGGGCGCGCCCGCTTCTTCAACCGCGACACGGGCGCCTTCGTCGGCGCGCGCGTCCCGGAGCTCAGGGACCACTGCATCCTCGACTCCCCCGACGGCCTCCTCCTCCTGCAGCGCGACGCCGACACGGCGGTGCGCCTCCTCAACCCTTTCACCGGGGACGTCGTCGACCTCCCGCCGCTCGAGTCGCTCCTCCCGCAGCTCTACCAGCTCACCCCCACACAGCCACGGCTCGACGGCGAAGAGAACAGCCTGGTTTATTTCCGGAGGGTCGCCGCCGCCGTCTCCGTCGCTCCGGCGACTGGGACCGTCACCGTCCTGCTCGCGCTGGAACACCTCTGTCGCTTCGCCCATGCGTCCACCGCTGACCGGAGCTGGACTCTCACGAGCTGGAGTGTCAAGGTAAATCTCAGCAGAGCACTGCCATTCCATGGCAGCTTCTACATGGCGAGCTGCGATAGGAGCCAGATGTTGAGCATCTCGCGTCTCGACGTGCCGGCGGTGGCGTCATCCCTGCTACCACCACAGACAATCACCAAAGTTCCAGCCAAACAGATGGTTCTGCCACGGCTAGTGGAATGCGACTCGGAGATCCTGGTGGTTGGCAGCACCGATGCCTACGATTCTCACCTCATGGTGATCAGGCTTGCTGACCTCCTGGAGGGACGGCCTGCCACGCCATTGGCAAGCATTGGCGATCACTGCCTCTTCTTTGGCATGCGAAGCTTCGCTGTGTCCTCCAAGGGGCTGCCTTCCATCGCTGGGAACTCCATCGTTCTCTGCAGCACCATAAAACATGGCCCGAGGCAGTACAGTCTCAGTGATGGCACCGTGTCTCCGCCGTGCGACGCCGACGGAGACATCGTCCATAGCCCCCCACCTAGTCCACACAGCATTATCCACCATCTGGTCACCTGCTGCTACCGCTATTTCTGGAACAAAGGGCTGATATATTGCCCCGGAACAAAGCCTTCATGGAAGACGAAACGCAAGTTGCGGTTCGGGGTTTGAGCTTCTGATGAAGTCTGAATGAGGCATTGTTAGGATCTGCTTATCGTGGCGATGAAATTGTTGCGATGAACTGCTTTCAGTTGTTGCTAATACTAGTTTCAAAGTTAGGATTTGCTTGGGATGATGTAACTTCACACCAACTTGTTCAGTGCTGTTGCTTGGGAAGGAAAACTCCCACATAAATTCTGTTTACCCCTGATGTGTGTTTCCAACTTGTTTCACCGTCCCTGTAAACCAAGATGTGTATAAAACATCTTTATTCCTGTTTTATTCAAAGCACAATCCTGTTGTAATGTGTGCTGTGTTGGTTATGCTATAAGCACCATAGCTGAACTCTTCCTCTGTCAGTTGCTCTTTGCGATCCTGATTCATTCAGATTGTACAGTTGAACTCGTAAATATTGTTGGCTTGATCGTCTATTCTATTCTATACTATAAAAGAGTAAATTGAAATCATTTGTTATCAAAAAAACCTCCTACCCACTATCAGAGTGGTGGACCCATGAGACAAGGATGTGAACATATGAAACACCTTGTTCCACGTTGCCGACTCCTCTTCCTCGCGTTTTTTTTACACCGGCAGAATGTATACCCGCCCGCGCGTACCATACCCACGCCGCCAACTGCTCCCTCCCCGGCATGTCCGATTCCTCCGCACCTTTCTTCGGTTTCTTCCCCCCTCCGGACGCCGCCAGTGTCTGCAACAAACCGCGTAACTCACCACCTTTCCGTGCACCCTTCTTCTTCCCGAATCGCCGGGACACACACACCGCCTCGGCCCCTCGCCCATCGGCCTTTGTGTGCCCGCCCCCGCAACTGCCGCATACACGTCTCTTCTTCCCGAGGACAAACGTCGGTTTCATTAGAATCTTCAGGCGAGCGAGACAGCGGGCCAGTTTGATGTCAGGAGGAGGACCGGAGGCGGCATGCAGCAGGGCTAGCGCCTAGAGGTGGACGGCGGGCCTTGTCTCGGCGTCGCGTGGAGGCGGCATGCAGCCCGAGCCCTCACGTTCTCTGTTATCCCCGCGCGAGAGGATGACGGCCGCGATCGAGACAGCAAGAGGACCGGAGTCCGGAGGCGGCAGCCTCGTTCGGCGTCGGACGCCGCTGGGCACACGTACCCTAGGCCAGCGCCGGCGTTCCGCGAGACCATGGCAATTCTTCAGCATCGACGCCTTTACTGGTCTCTCCCCTCCGTTGCTCCAATTCCCGCACAGGACAAGGCCAAGGCGTCCTTTGACGTGGAATGCTTCCGGCCGTCGTTCCTCATCATCACGGCCGCCACGGTTGGTGCTCGTTTGGATGACCATGGACTTCTACAGCGCGGACACATACAAAATGTCAGCGACGGAGTGGTGGTGAAGGTGTCGCTGCCTCGCTGGCTGATACGGTGGCCCTTGGCCCGTCGGCTGCAGAGCAGGTGCCAAGCAAGGAGGGAGGTAGGATGAACGGAGATCAGGGAGCGGGTACATCGCTTCCTGCGGAAGGGACGAGGACGGCGATCGCCCCTAAAACACGAGGACGTAAGGAACTGCTTGAACTTCTTGCCGGTTTAATCGAGGTATGCCAAATGTTGATCGATCTCTTGGATCGTGTTTGAATTCTACTTGGACTCTTTCCAATGAGATGGAGAATCGTAATTTGCAATTGTGGATTTTGATTAGTTGTGCAAACTGTTGAGATCTGAGCTTTAATTGATTCATATCTACAAGATCGATCGGCCTGAATTTTTGTGCAGATAGTTAGACAGAGGCTGCTGCCATTGTATTTAAGATGCCTGTTCCTGTGTCCACCTCTTGACGAAACAAAAACAATACTATGCTTGTCGTAGACTTGCAGACGTGCCAAGAGGAGTTGCTGCGGCCTGGAGTAGTTGTTCAATGTAATTTCTGGATAGTTAAGAAAACTTATGAGTATGACTTGTCTTTGTTATTTACCACGTTGCTGCTGCTCCTCATTAAAGCATTTAGTTATTTCTCAATATGCAATGTTATCTGAATTGTCTGTCGGTTGTCAGACTAGATTCATTGTCGATATACTATTTCATAGATCATTCTATTTTCAATCAATTGGCATTTCAAATCAGCGCACCACACATTCATCGCCTATCTATCTTTTCGTAAATCTTTCTACTTTCTATCGGTTGCTATTGGAAGAGCTCGGACACCATCGACAATGTCAAGGCTTGATAATTGATGCTCTGTACGTTGCTTTCTGTAAAAGCATGGTACTATCTCCGTAAAAAAATAAAAAAATAATGGTATGTACCTTGTAGTAACTCTTCAACAAAAAAGCACCCTGGGGCCCGGAGGGGCAGGAAATTGATGTATTTGCTCACTTAAATATTAATTAAATACTATGAAACAATATCAATAAAGTGTTTTTGCCTATTTAGCTAAAATTACTTTTATTGTGGCAAACAATTAATTATGTAAATAATTCATTCAGATCCTAAAACTTATATATTACAAATTATAAATAAAATTGCTGTTTTCCTATTTGTCTCTAATTTACATCAAAATAAGTGCAAGTGGTTGTTTTGAGTGGCTGAGTCTGACAAAGATGTTTGTTTTGGCATATCATGTTTCTAATCTCCAGGCAAAAGAAGCTTGCAGCTTGCTATGAGAAAATGTTTCCATGGCCCATGCCTTTCATTTTGAGATAGATAAGTATACTAAAGTTCACATCAATACTTAGATTTTAGCCTTGTATTCTGTACAATACTATATTAGCATTGTTTAATAACAAACCGGAAGCATGTTGCGCGCTGCACAATAGATCGAGACAAGTAACCTTTTTGGGACAGATTCGTACCTTCTGAGGACCAGGCCACAGCAAGCATGTAAAAAACTCTGTTGACATCATTTCTTTTTCAGTTCCATCTTGCATTCAAACTACTTCCTTTTTTTGTGAAAAAATACAATAAAAAGAATTGGTAAAACATGTTTTCCTTTCAGCGAACAAGGAAACTTATTATGTGCTTATTTAGTCCAAATATTTATACTTATGGTGGGTAGAGAATTTTTAGGTGACAGGTATTTTATAATTCCTTTGCCCCATTATAGTATACATAGATCCAGTTCCTCAATGCAATACATTATACATATGACTAACAATTGCTAATTTCACATTCTATTGGTTGTGCAGACCACGACTTCAACCATCAGGGAATATAGGGAACGATTTGTTATTGTAGCCATGCACAGATTGGCTTCGACTACAGTAGTATTTGATATAGGATTGGCTTCGACTACAGTAGTATTTGATATAGTCCCTAGGTTTCATCTGCCGCAGAGAACTCAAGTGATGTCTTCTTGCTTATTTTCTTCAGATCTGATATGTTGAAATCCTTACACTTCTTCCTAAGCTCGTCGATAAAATGCTCCAATTTGGTTTCATATCTCTCTAAAAAAATAACAAAAAATAATAACTTAGGAAATAAATCAAACAAGTTCCTTTAACTGTTTTCATAAAACAATAATGATGTCACCTTATTTTTTGTAAAATTATACATAGGACATAACATAACAATTATAAACACGTGCGTGTCGCACGTGCATTGCCACTAGTATCAAAAAAAAAAAGGATAAACATTGTTGTAGCCACAAACATAACAGAGCCATGGAGAGCCATTTGATTATTTTTTTCTTTTGTTGGTAAATCATAGCTCTTGGGCACATCTGAGGGAAAAAAAAACTTTGGTAAATAAACAAACAAAAGTATAGCAAAATCTGTGGACACTGTTTAACAAGTATGACAAAATTCGTTTATAAACAGTACAGTACATCAGAGCAAAACACAATAATCTCCTGTTGCAGAACAGAGCAAGACGACTTGAGCCTGCTGGCCTAGAACAATCGAGGCTCAACCGGGAGCCCCTCCAACTCCAAGTTGGCTCACCTAGCCCGTCTAATTGCATCGACAAAAGCCCAAGTAATCTTCATATCTGAAACCAGAAATGCTAAAATGACTAAAACTTCTTTAATAATTCGTTTCAACACTGAAGATGCCTTTAGTCCCAGGTTCATAAGCACAAACAAGTTTGCTTTTTTAGTCCCAGGGCCTCTCTCGAGGCCTCTGGTTGCTTTGGAACAATGAAATAGAAGTGGATGTAGTTGATTCTTGTCTAAACTTTATCCTTAATTTGTTTGTTCGTAAGCACACCTTAAACAAATGTGGTCTAATATGCGAAACCAAAAATGCTAAAATGACAAACTTAAACTTTATCCTTCCTTTGTGTGTTCATAATCACACCTTAAACAATTGTGTTCTAATATCTGAAACAAAAAAAAATGCTAAAATGACTAAAACTTAAACTATATTCTTACGTTGTGTGTTCATAAGTAAACCCTAAACAAGTTTTTTTTAACTGAATATGCGTATCATGTGGCTGGCAAGGGAGGGAGCTAGATTTTGGAACTTTCACGTAGGTGCCATGTGCCTGACGAGACGAGCAAGCATACATATACATGTGTAGACTTTCTTTTTCATCCTCACACTAGACTTATTGAAAAGTGAAGTATTTTCATATTTAAACATGGCTACCTTCATCCGACTATGAGGACCAACTATTTTAACATGGCAAGACCTGAAGGCTTGCTTATTGCCGGTCAGCGTTTGAGTCTTGGACTCGACGTTGGTGCCTCACCTGGGTTTTTTTTCCCTATTTTTCACTGTAGGTATCCTAAGACAGTAAGACGTCTATGAACCACAAATGCAGGTGACGTGCTGGTCGCTAACGAAGCCCATGTCTTCGGGGATAGCTTGTAGACAAGTGTTATGAGTAGTATAGGTTCTAAGTCTAGCGTACATCCTAGTGATGTATGGTGTGTGTGGCGGCATGTGCTGTATATTTAGTTATATGTTCAGAGAAACTATAACTTGTACTACCAGATCTCGAGGAATAAAAGAAAATTTCAACTCTCCCTCTCTCTTGCTCACGAGGATGAGTATTTGAGATTTTGAATTTCAGAATTTTTTATTGGAGGAACAATGGTACATCTGTTTAGGCGTGCCATGTATATACGTGACCATATATCTATTTCTAATAATGCAATATCTCTATGTGACTAAAATGATAAGTTTCTGACAAAATAATTGGATATATGTTATTATTATTAGATTATCAGTTTTTTATTTAAAACTAAAAAAATCAATCGGGCGGCAACTTTGCAATCGCTCCCAACCTTTTTTAAAAAAATTTAAAAAACTTTTTTTTTAAAAAAAAAATACCTCCCCGTCTCCCCACGCCCCTCCCCGAAACGTGCGCGGCTTCATCCTCATCCCCCTCGCTGTCTGCTGCGGCGGCGGCGGCGAGAAACGGAATTCGAATTCAAGAAAGAAGAAATTGATCGGCTCGGGGAGATGCGGTCGGATTCGAACTCCAAATTGGAGTCGGAAGCCGCCTATTTATGTGAGCCGGAGATGCTGTGCGGCATGTTGGCCTAGATCCTACGACATTCGCTCGCCGTGGTAAAGGTTGTGTCTTCTGGTGTTTGGATTTGGGATCAGCCCGATGGTGAGCCGCCGCCGGCCGCGGCCGGCCGATGCCGTGCACCGTCCAATCCCTCCATGCGACGACCACAGCACCAAGCGACGCCGCAGCGCCGCCGCCGCCGCGGCCTGCTCGCCCTGGCCGTCGTTGCCGGAGGATCTGGTGGCGCACATCGCGGACCGCGTGCTCGCCGGAGATCTGCTCGACTACGTCCGCTTCCGCGCCGCATGCCCGCAGTGGCGCTCATGCACCGTGGACCCGCGTGGCCGCGGCGTGGCCGACGCTCGCTTCCACCCGCGCCGGTGGACGATGCTGCCCGAGGGCCACGGCCTGCAACCGGGCCACGCCAAGCTCCGCGGCCACGCCCGCTTCTTCAACCGCGACACCGGCGCCTTCGTCCGCGCCCGCGTGCCGGAGCTCAAGGACCACTGCATCCTCGACTCCCCGACGGCCTCCTCCTGCTGCAGCGGGACGCGGACACCGCCGTCCGCCTGCTCCACCCTTTCACCGGAGACGTCCGTGAGTTACCGCTCCTCACGTCCCTCATCCCGCAGCTCGACCACCTCACGGATCACCGGCCGCGGCTCGACGCCGACGAGCACAAGGTGCAGTCCTTCCGCAGGGTCGCTGCGGCCGTATCAGTTTCTCCGACGACCGGCGCCGTCACTGTGGTGCTCGCGCTCGAGCATATCTGCCGCTTCGCCCACGCGTCCGGTGGTGACCGGAGCTGGATCCTCACAGACTGGAGCACGAATCTCGTGGCCAGAATACTGCCGTTCCATGGCACCCTGTACCTGGCCTGCTGGCCTGCTGGGGATCCGACTCCGGCGAGTCGAGCATCTTGCGCCTCGACCCGCCGCCACACACCGACGAGTCCTCGTTGCCACTTCCGCCGCCGCACAAAATTGCGACACTCCCCGCCAAGCTCATGACCATGCCACGGCTGGTGGAATGTGAATCGGAGATCCTTGTGGTCGGCAACGCCGACTTCAGCTATTCACAACTTGTGGTTGTTAGGCTCGCCGACCTGCTGCTTGGAGGGCCAGCTGTTCCATTAACAAGCATCGGCGACAACTGCCTCTTCTTCGGTCTCCGCCAAGGGGATGCCTTCCATTGCTGGGAACTCCATCATTCTCTGCAACACAGTAAATAGTCGTGTGATGCAATACAATCTGAGTGATGACACCTCGTCGGTGGCGTGCGATGGGGACATTTTCCAGAGCCCCCCGCCCTGTCCACGCACCATTGTCCATCACCTCGTCACCTGCTGCTACCGCTATTTCTGGAACAAAGGACTGATTTATTGCTTCACAACAAAGCCTACATGGGGGCCAAAACGCAAGTGGAGGTTGGGGGCTTGACGCAGCTCTCAAGAATTGCTTCAAGCGGAGGAAAAGAAGTGCTTAGTTCTTGCTATTTAGATAGACAGTACTGCTCTGTTCTGCAACCGGAGAAGTGCTGTTAGTTCTGTTTAATTTTAACTCTGATGTACTATACTGTACTGTTTATATAAAAATAGTTGTCATAATTGTTAAACGGTGTCTACAAATCTACTATGTTTTTAATTTTTTTACCAAAGATTTTTTTTTTCTCAGATGTGTCTGAGAGCTATGATTTATCTACCAAAGGGAAAGAAGGAATCAAGTGGCTCCCCTTCACCAGTTGGCTCTGTTCTGTTTCTGGCTATAACATGTGGCAATTTATTTTGTTTTCATCTAGGTGTTATCTTTTGTGTTTGGTACTCCCTCCATTCCAAATTATAAGACGCTTTTCTAGATACATAGATAGATTTAAGACGCTTTTCTAGATACATAGATAGATTTACCTATACACTTAGGTATACATTAGTCTAGATACATTGTAAAAGTACTTGTATCTAAAAAGGTCAAAACATATTATAATTTGGAATGGAGGAGACTTGTATTTCACCATTATTAAAGAAGGCATTGGCCTCAGGTCAACATGTTTCCATAGAATAACCTAATCAATAAGGGGAAAGTTAATTAAATCCTATCATAATCAACAACCCTAACATAGTTATTTGTCCGTTTCTCAATATTCAAGAGCTTAATTGGTGTATCTGGATTTTATCATGAGATAGTTAGAAACCTATTTGCACTTATCGGGATTTATTTATTCCGTATGTTACTGAATTTCATCATGTTCCATTTTGCCTTGGATTTTGACATTCAAGTGATACCAAACTCTGATTAAAACACTACTCCATTTTCAAACATTGATACAAGTTTGAACCATTTTCTGGCCAAATCAACTAGTAGGCACATTATTTGGCCCTGACTGAATCAATAGTTTCCTCACCACATGTGACTGTTCTTCATTATGTTTGCTACTTTGCTATTGGCGGCTGGCTAAAGCATAAATAGAAGATGGCAAGAATTTTCCAGGTGCTTACTCCTACTCGACTCCCTGTAATCTCTTGGATTATCTCTGTTGCATGATATTATCAATGTTGCTTGCTGGAACGGTATGTACCTGTCTATTCTATTGATAATGTTGGAAGTTTGAATCTTGTACAGGTGATTACTAGTACCATTTGCAATGGCCAGATGGTTAGCGGTGTGCTGCTGTTGCGGAGATGGGAGAACAAGCAGACAATTGAGGACTCTCTTTGACTTTATTTTGTTTTGCAACATCACTTGTGGAATGACCCTACTGCAGAATTTCAGTGTCCATTTTTAACTTATCTGCACTGCTAGGGTGCAGATTTTAGTGGGTTGACCCAGTGACCCATTACTCAAAACATAAATTCTATAGGCTACCCAAATTCCACCAACCCGTGGCTGACCACGCAAGGGTTTCCTGATTCATTGTGACGGCGGCGGCGGTTCTGCGTCGTCCTGCACTGCCTGCTCGTCCCCATCATGCCCTTTGCTTGGTCTTCACCAGTGACAAAACACCACCAGGTAGGCCCACCCCATATCGTTCTATTGCTGCAGTGACTTGTCCTCTTGGCTGGAGACAAACACCACCAGGGCGTTTGCTTTTTTGTTCTTGGTCTTGGATCTGATTAAGGCTGGGGAACCATCAGATGTCAAAGTTTAATGTAATAATGGTATTGTAGCTGTAGCCAATAGGACTAGCTAATCGACTGGCAATGGAAGTCAGCAATTTCTCATCTCTGCCAGCAGAAAGTGAAACCTGACAAGGACCAGTAGTTACTGATCTGCATTCCATACTTGGGTTGGTTTGCCCTTTAGTTAGCTCTCCTGGGACTCTAAATCAAAGTAGGACAGATTGGTCCCTAATTTAGGATGTGAAATCTTTGTTACATGCAGAAGCAAGCAGGTTTGCACCCTACCCTGGTCTGGTATTGTGTAGCTGTCCCTAGCCTGAGCTGAGGATAAAAGCTGCAGTTTTATTGATGTTCTTAACTTCCACTAACAAGATTATCCCTAAGTAATTTATTTTTGTAGTACTTGAGGTTTACTCTGTAGTAGTTTGACTTTATGTTGTAAGTCTGAAAGATATTTATTAATACCAAGAACTTGAAAAGAATTTTTCTAACTGTGAAGTGCCCTTATTTATATCTCTACCTGTGACGTACCCACCCTTTAGTCATTTTTGCCTATTTGTTGAAGAGATCAAGGCATAACTCCGTTCATAATTCTGCTTAATTCAGTGACCATGCATGCTGGGGATGTATTTGCAGTTGAGTTCTTCTTTCTTGCGGTAAGTATTATCATCATTTTTCTTCCGTACTCAGGTAGAGCTAGATATAATTCATGGATACTGTTGAAGCATTGATTTGCCTTCAGGACAGGCTGTGGGCTGCCTCCTCCCCAGATAAGCTTTGTTCTTCAAGTGGGTAGCACAGCCAGTTAGTATTCTGGTCTGAAATTTGAGCTAGATATGCTTTGCTGCTTGCTTTTGTTGCTGAAATTAAGTGTTGCTCTTCCCTCCCTCGAAGACTGTCTAGTACCATTTATTTTCTGAAATACTATAAAGTTTTCATCTTCTTTTTACTAGTTACCAATCTCAGGATATTTGTTGCCTTACAATGAAGTTTGATACATGCGCTCTCTTACCCATTTTGATAAATAATTCTGATACATGAACATGTTTACTAGTTAGCAAATTAAGTATTTTTAGTTTATTCGTCAGAGAATTATTATGGAAGTTGTCCTACTATGTACTTAATTTGCTAATGGAACTGAAAATGGGCAAGCTGAAGACAGTGCATATTGTTTTCATCCTGATGCCTTTCTTTTAGTATAGTTGGCAATTTACAGTGCTCTTTCTTTGATTTCTGCTATTTATTTGGTCATGCTTTGAGCAGGAACAGATGAAGAAGCATGTTATGCAGTTGCTCGTTCTTTGACATGTTTTCTTGGTGCCATCTCTGAAGACTGCATCTACAAACTGGAGAGAAAATTTTCATGTTCTGAATTAGTGTTCTTTGTTTGGGCATAACACCAGAACACCAGATTGTTGTGATGAAATCCTGAACCGGCCTATTGTGCTGCTACCACTTATTTATAGGCTTCGCATTTTGTTTTTTGTGATATATGAATATGTTGTTTGCCTCTTTGATATATGCAGCTGCTTGCTTATATTGTACTTGCTAACAGATGATGAATTTTGTTATCTCAATTCAAAGCCTATGCATCTGCTTGCTTATATGAGTAGAGCAACCCCAAAAGACTATATTTTTTTTTCCTTATTACTAAAGAATAAAAGATTTTAACCAAAATATTCTCTCCAACAGATTTTTTTCTTTCATTCGGCTCTCCAAATATGAATTCTCAATGACAATAAGAATCATTCTAGCCTTCTAGGAGGTGGTGTACGGTGATCTTGCATGCTGTGGCTATGGGCCTGTGGCCTTGTCCGTGTCCTGTATCGAGCTGCTCACTGTCGTCAAGAGAGAGTGGGCATAGCAGAGGAAGGGCAAACTACAGAGGATGCGCCATATGGGATGCGATGGTGACGCCTGACAAAAGGAAAAAGAGAAGTTGGGACAAGAATGGTTAGGCTGAAAACGAGAGAGTTTAGAAATGATTTACAAAAGATCCGATTCGATTGGAAGTCGAGACGTGTAAACTTAATAATTTTAATTACATTGAAATTTATCTAAAAAGAAGTCCTAGGGAATTCGCCCATAAATTTATTGGTGTCCAGTAAACTTGAATACATAATTCGGTGATTTCCTTTTATCACTTTGTCATATTGACTTATTATATGCACAAGGAGAGTTGTTTATATGCATATCAATATGATATGAGGAAAATTTTCAAAAAAAATGATATGAGGAAAAAACCCAAGAAGGAATTCGCCCATAAATTTATTGGTGTCCAGTAAACTTGGATACATAATTCGGTGATTTCCTTTTATCACTTTGTCATATTGACTTATTATATGCACAAGGAGGGTTGTTTATATGCATATCAATATGAGGAAAAATCCAAGGAGAAAGTTTCCTGGTGCTATTTCATATAAACTAATGTTTCTCACAATTCACTTTGGCCTGGTACGGCAACACACCATATAAAAAATGTAACTAAATGACTGGCAGATCATCATGATATGAAAAAGCATTAAAAAATTGGGATCTGAATATAACAGTTGAAAAAAAAAATCAAACCATCAGGATGGTTCCTAAACATCTGGTGACTAGTGAGCAATCTTTTCAAAATTTCATGCAAAATCAGTACTCTCTCGGCAAAGACGAGCATTTCAAATGATCCAATTACGAGTTAAAAGCAGGAGGATCCAAATATTTTAGCACATCTATGTAAAGAAATAATCCCAGAAACACCAACATTCGCAAACATCCTCTAGAGCAGACCCAGAAAAACAAACAGATGTAACGTCCTCTTCGCAGGGTGTGTCAGTGATACACGTATTGGATATGTTACATCCAAACCTCCAGTGTCATCTAGTGTTAAAGTAAGCATTAGGTATGATACAATACAATTCACATTGTGCCACTCTATGTTTTACATTTTACACCAATGGCATCGCCATGTTCACAATCACCATTTGTAGAGATAAAGGCCTGCAAAGGTAATGCAATTCAGAGTAAATACATGCTTCAACTGAAAATTTAAAATTGAATGCATGAGTATGTAATACACAATCAAGGAAATGACTTCCATTTGCTTTTAGGAGAAGTAAAAACTAGCAGTAAACACAGCCAAATAATGTCAGGCTACAGTACGCATTATACCAGCAGATAGTTTTATTACGGAAATAAACACAATATACCAGAGCAACCTTCATCAAGTTCAGAAAAGATTAACCAATCCCAAAAGAAGACAAGCATCCTCAAGAGCAGCATTATTAGTTAAGTCTTATATCATTATACGTACAGAAGAATGTTACATGGCAGCTCCCAAGAAATCCAAGCTTGTACTCTTTCCGCAATATTATGAACCAAATTACCATTACTTTTGTGTCTTATCTATTACTATAATTTATAATCTATGAACAATATATTAAGAATCAATCATAAATTTAGTGAAATCTCTACTACAAAAATTGTGAAAAGGACCCGTCTACCCTCTCACCGTGGTGAAGCCGGCTCCCATCTCCTCTCCGATCTTTTCACCGCGCCGACATGTGGGCCCGCGAAGTAATGCGTCAGCAGCTCCCCGCAACCGCCATCGCCCGTCCTCGCTTTTCCGGGCCGGGTTGGCCGCCTATCCCATCTGCGCCGGCCTTGTTCATCACCGGCGAGCTCGCCACACCTGGGGCTGGGCCGCACCTTGCCCGTCGCCTCCGTGTGGCCCATTCGGCACCCCATTAGGTTGCCGCCGCCACGGGCCGAGGCCTACAAGTCCAGGTGAGTGCGTGCAACGTCGGTGCGGTTGCTTCATTCGGCACTTCCATCCCCACGTCATCTCGCCGCCGGCACGCCGTCGATCTGGCTCCGGGAGGTGGACGGTGAACCAATGTTGAAGCCGAGGCCTGGAGCTAGAGCCGCGATGCCATCCCGAACCACGACAATGGGTGATGGCAGCGACCAACCTTCCTTCCCGCAGGTAATGTGTTTGATGAAATTTCCCTGTAACTTTTGTTCTTTTCTGTCTCTAAAATCTGATTTGTCAAACGGTCAGGACTGACTCGGATGCACTCAACTCACTTCTCCATGCATGCAACCGTTCCCCTGACAGCTCCATCTTTGCATAATCTGCATGCTTGACTTTGATTCTCGATTTGCTTGGTAAAGTGATGTATTGATTAGCTGGATATTGTGAACTGAAGACCATATATCAGTGAAAAGCAGGCTTTCCTCTTGTAGCAAATGGGTACTGGAAAATTATAGTGCCCTTATGACACAACAACAATAATAGATACTATCTGAATATCTAAATCACCATCTCCTATTGTTAATTACCTATTAAATGATGGTGACCTGCATTGGCATCTGATCGAACTATCTCAATCCTATGTTTTGTTTTCAGAGGGAGATTTCAACTACTGTGATAGAGGCAACCACATCTTGACAGGAGAAGGTTAGAGTCGACAAGCTCATTGAACTGAAAGGTATAGCCTTCAATATTATTGGTGCTTGAATTTCCGACGATATTGTTTTTGATAATGGTCCTGCACCCCATACAGGCTAATCACTTCCTAACAACTAGCTTAATTTGATGGCGTGAATTATTGTCATCCTTTGGTCTTTGGGACATTGCCAAGGGTTGTCAGGACATGCAATTTGTTGGGCATGCCAAAACAAAGTTTACATTACATTTGATAATAGCTGCTTGAGCTCTGAATTTTATTTTCAACACTAAAGTAGGTTCAGTCATCAGCTACCTGAACTTAACAGTAGAAGATAATTGTGATGTATGACCTGTTCAGTACCATGTTTATTTGATAAAACTCTTGCAGACTTCGAAATCTAAAACTATGGTGCACCTGCTATGATCACAATTTGCATGCACATACTTTGGGCTGTGTATTTTCTAATACAACCGTGTTTCTGGATGATCCCCTCACACCTTCTATAAGCCATGCTGCTGTCCATCAACTATAAATTTAGTGCTCATCTTCAGTCACAGCTTTCTTGATTTAAAATTTTTGTATTACATTTTGTTCAGGTTCAGGGCTAAATAACTGTATGGTTTTGTGTACTGGAAATGACCAGACAACAGACATAAATATAAAGAAAAATTTCAAAAAATTATTGAACTACTAATATCACCTTATAAAGCTGAGCAATGCCTACCTAACTTCACTGCTTTGACCATACTGTATATTACTGAAGGTGGTAATATGATGATCTTTTATAGGAGACTGCATCATCCATGTCTGGCACAGTACAGCTTGAAGCATCGGATTTGTCACTGCCTTAAAATCTGATGGTGCCAGTTCTGCTTTATCAGAGAAGGAGGATGATCCATAGGCTCACTATATTTTAGGAGGATGATCCACAGGCTCACTGTATTTTAGGAGGATGATCCACAGGCTCACTGTATTTTAGAGGGATTCAGTGTACATTTGATTCAAAATTTGGAACCGTTGCAATGCAAGGGCCACTAATACTTGGATCAAGATTCAACAAACAACATAACATGTCCAGGGTTTACCTAGCACGACGAAGAGGCATGTGATCCCTGTCCTTGTGCTTAAATTTGAATTGTCATGGTATTATTTTTTAACTAAAATGCCTAGGCCTACCCATAAGACAAAGATGGGTGCAATTTTTTATCCCACCCAAGCTGAAATTTGAATTATCATGGTATTTTTTTTTGTATTTTCCCGTTGCAACGCACGGGTATAAACCTAGTGCCTCAAATATACCTAAAAGTGTCCTCGTTTAGCTCTCTCTACTAAGATTTTAGCCTTCTCTGATTTCTTCATTCTTGGAAACTTCTGATATTGGAGGATATAAAACTTTTGATTCATCCTCGAACGGACCCTCATCTTTGTCGCTGAAGTTTCCAAAAACTTCGTGTAGAAAACAAATCCAAGCTGAATGAAAAGTTGAAAACGGGAACAAAAAAACTTACAGAGAGATCCTCCTTCTCAATAGTCGCTTCCCACTAACTTCATGTCTCCACAAAAATGTGTTCTCATTCAGCTGTAAACAAGAATACATTAGAACGCTTACGTTAGATAGAGACAGACCTATATTTTGAATGAAATAAAATAAATTAGGACAAGAAGCAAATACAACAATTCATGTTCTTCGAGAGTGGGCCAAATTAGGACATATCTGAATCTCCTCCTCTAAACTTTAGAGCTCTAAAAGCAAGTATGATCTATCTGCTATGAGAATACTGGATTAGTAAACGTTGTGAGCGCTTCACATGCCATCTAATCTGGCCGGAGCATGTAAAATTCAAACATATATCAGAAGACCATGTTGCACGGTCAAAGCACCAATGCCACGTGCCGTGCGACACACACACACATCTATGATTGTGGCAAGATGACATCATATTTCATTTTTTTTTAAAAAGTAAGTTATGTTTTATATTTTTCTTAACAAGACATCTGTATGGTTTTCTTTTTGTAAATTGTATGTTTTAATTTAACCTACGAGACAATCACGCTTTAACATTATTTATAAAAAAATGATTACAACATTCCCAAGCTACGAGCTGAAAAATTCTAATCAATTTAAAACTTTTCTTTGAAAATCAATTTAAAACTTGACTTCATATAAACAATAAAAAAATTTGAAGATTACTCACATGCCATTGAAGTCTCGGTGTACGTCGGTTGGCATGTCTCTATATAGATGGAACAGCAAGTGGAACGACGGCATCTTTTGTCATTTCAATATACTTTAGGGCGTGAAGCAATGCATATTAGTAGCATGGAGCCATGTGGACAAATCAAATGGAAAGTTAAAATCAGCTTGTTTAACTGCGTATTTGTCCAATCAGATCCATGGTCACCTATGTGCAAACGTGGCCAAAAATAGCATGATTAAACCGACGCATGATGCGAGATAAGCGAGGAGCGACGACGGCGAAAGTGGCGGAATAAAGACACAAACAAAGCGGATCGAGATATATTGAGATCATTACCTTGTAACTTGTGCATTGGTTTCTTCGGTTCGGAAGTAGTTATCGGATTAGGCTAGCATCTGATCGAGCACCTGTTAAAGGGGGACTTGAATGGAAAGTTAGCTCGAGTGTAGTGTTCTGTGTATAAGCGAAGTATTATATAGCGCACAAATGCCCGAAGGTTTGCCACGCCATAAAAATCTTACCTGGCAGAGAGAGAATGTAGGAGAGAGAAGGAAGCCGGCTCTCTGCTCTTCGCCTGGCATAAAAACACAGTGCACGAGGAAACCCAGCCCGCTCCCAGCCGATGACGGGCGATAGATCGGCGCTTCGTCCCCAAATCCTGATCCGGTGCGCGCGTGCAACTGCACGCCAATTCGCACCCGCTTCAGGCTGCTTCGATTGCTCGCGCGCTCGCGCGCCAAATCGAAGGACGAAGCTCTGAATCGAAACCCAAACTATGCCCAAATCTCCATCTGAAACCTAGCCGTCGGACCTGCTACTCGAGTACAACTGCTAGATGCTTCGCCATCGCCAACCCAAGGGAACTACGCCGGAGCCCATGGAGATCCCCCACCGGGCCTCAGTCGTCCGGCCACGGTCGCAATATCCGCCGTCCCGTCGTACGGACATGCCCCCTGGTTCTCGCTTTCCGCAGTAATCTTCCGCTTTCTCTGTACCACGGTGAGTTGCTGGTCTTCACTAATCAGCAGGCATGGTGGATACTGCAAACCAAGGACAGCTTTGTTTGGCACCGCCTGCATCTGCATCTTCTTCGCTGGATGTTGGCGACTCTGACTGCAAGCTGCACTTATTTGCATCGCTGTTGTTTCATATTCTTTGGTCGCTAGATTATAAAAATCATAAACCTTTTGCTTGGCTAATTCCTCGTGGCTCTTGATAGATCCGGCTTGATTTTTTATAGATATATATTTATGTTGAGCAGGTGACCGGATTCTTGGTTTCTCACTCATCTGGTAATTTCTTAATTTTTTTATCAAGCTTTTTTTTTCTCAATATTATGAAAAACATGCATGCTTTTACCGTGCCAATACGATGCAATACAATGGCTTAGGGGTAGAGCAGATTTGAAAGCGATTTGAATCTAGCCGAGCCACCTCGGTAATAACCAACAAGAAAGAAAAGAAAAGGAAGAAAAGCCACCGCCACAGCGACAACCCGGGCCCGAGGGGAAGTAGGGCACGACTTGACGTCGTAGGAGCTCATGGGTGCGCCCACGGAGCCTTGGGAAGTAAATGATGCCCACAAACGCCAATTCCGTTGGACCATGCCCCCATGGGAACTTTCGTTCCCGAGTAGGCTCCGGCGGGCGCCCGAGGCTGACGGAGACGACCTTCAAGAAGGTGATGATCTCGCCACCGTCGCCGATCCTAGCCGTAGGCTCGAGGACGCGGTTTCACCTTGTCCCGGGGTTGCCGCCGCCGCGTGAAAGCCACCGTTGCCGAACAACTGGATGGTCGTGGTGGAGGTGAGCGGAATGCGGTGCGTAGGTACCGCCAGGGTCGGCCGTGGCTCACCGCATACCGCCGGGCGACGGGAGTCCGCACGAACGCCGGTCACCATCGAGCACTCACCCTGCGACGGAGGGCGCGCGGTCGGCAAAGGCCCAACCCGCCA
>JAENPR010001667.1:0-125957 GCA_018135685.1 Themeda triandra | reverse complement strand
AAGTCTGGCTTTGCAAAACAAGGTGCTCTCATGTGCTGAAAAAGCTGGTTTGTATTAAAAGTGCAAGTCCCACGGAATATGCCTCTCTCTCTCTCTAATTTGTCCAACGTTAACGGCATGAGTCACGGCAGTAAAAAAACAAAGTTCACGAGGTAGAAAACAAACAAGTGCTTGATAATTCCAAAGAAAACGTTTGTATTGATCGTTCAATTCTTCTCACTGCCGTCCTTGTCATCCGCGGCCTCATTCTGAACGAAACACACCAGTGAAACAAACACCCGTGAATCCATATGTTTTCTCGCCATTTTTCAGATGTTTTGTCAGGATGAGATTATAGAAGGCCAGAAACTTCAGTAAAATCGCTTTGCCTTTTCAGATGAAACTACTTCTCACAACATTCAAAGATTAAAAAATTTGATCACTTGAAGTCCAAAAAGCAAATGAAAAGGACAATACAAATAACGAAAATTTTACCATCATTGTGAAGAAAACCTTTTTTAAATAAAAATACTGTGAAGAAAACTTGATCATTTTCAGCATCTTAGGAGCTGTAAGAATTCTCAATTATAACTAGGGTGGTTAATTTCGGTTGCTCCGTAAAATGCTCTTTTGTCTAGCTAGTCTCACCCTAGAAAAAGAGGGCACCAACTTTGTTTTTATGCGAAGACAATGTCCAGTGTACACGTACGTAAAAAGATGTCACGTCTCATTTGGCCAAACTTCGCTGTGGGATTTTAGCCTTATCTCTGTGGCTTAACTTTTCTAGAGCCTAGACCCCGTCCAAGCCAAAAGGATTTGTTTTTTGACCTTGCATTGAATCCAACGTATACGTTACGAACACGCTTTTGTTTTGAAAAATAAGCAACGTAAGGAAAGTAGGCAGTTTAATTTGATTGAGAACAGGTACATTCTAGGGTGCTTTAATTTTTAGAAAATCGAAGACTTGGCCTTGTTTTAATGCATTTTCCCTGTGTTTTTTTTTTCATAAAAATGAACTGAATCGTCCGAACAATTCATGTGTTCTAAACAAGCCCGTAAAGTTTTTGAATTTCCTTGAACTTAACTTGGTGTGTTTTTTGTGTGAAATAAAACTTGGTAGTCACTATACATAACTTTTACCAGAAACGGACCGTTGTGTGATTTACAATTTACAAAAGGAGAGAAAAACACACCATAAAAAAAAATGAAAACAATGGTGACGTCATCACCGTCGTCTCCTTCCTCCCTCCTTCCTGGTCGGTCACCATGGAGAATTCCTCAGATAATACGACGACCTAGCTTCCACTCCCTCCGTCTCCGCCCCGCATTCCCCTTCCCCTCCTCCCCCAAATCAGAACGCAGATATTTGAGCTCGCACCGTCATCATCGTCTCCTCCCTCTCCCCATTGGAAGCGAGCCGCCGTCCCCCGAAATTCCTATAAAGAATTGCGGGTGGAGGTGGAGCCATCACCCACGCCGCCAAGATCCTGTCCTCTTGCGCCGCCAGCTCGCAGCTCCACGCCGGATAGACAGAAGAGCCTAATCTTTTCTTGCTCTGCTCCCCCTTTTCTTTTGGCAGGATTGCACTGCACGCACATCCTCCCCCATGTGACACCTGCGAAAGTGAGAGCACAGATTTCTCTGCTGCCGCCGCCGTTTCTCGTCTCCGTTCTGCTCTGATAAACCTCGCATAAAGCTTCGGTTGTTCCTCTGCTCTCGATCCCAATCGGCAGCGAGCAGGGCTCCTCCGCTTCTTTCTTCCCCGCTCCAAGATCCCCCTCCTGTTCTTGAGCCCGCGGAAATCCTTGGAGGAGCTGCTGGAATTTGTAGCGCGCGAGAGAGGTGGGATTTCTCTCCCCTTTTGATTTGATTGACCGGTTCGTCCCCAAAATTTCTCACTTTTTTCTCTCCGGGTGTTCCGGCTCCTTGTCCAAGAACAGGCTTCCGTTTCCTGCGGCGGCGGCGGCGGCCCCGGCACGGTTCTTGATTTGGGGGGAGAGCACACCTGGGGCGCGCGCCAATGCAGCCGGACCCGAGCGGGGGCGCCAATGGCAAGGCGAAGGCGAAGGTGCCGCTGCCGCAGCCCGTGACGGCGCCGGCGCCGTCGTCGGGCGGGCGGCCGGCGTCCGTGCTGCCGTACAAGACGGCGAACGTGCGGGACCACTACCGCATCGGCAAGAAGCTCGGGCAGGGGCAGTTCGGCACCACGTACGCGTGCGTGGGCAAGGCGGCCGCCGACGGCGGCGAGTACGCGTGCAAGTCCATCCCCAAGCGGAAGCTGCTGTGCCGGGAGGACTACGAGGACGTGTACCGCGAGATCCAGATCATGCACCACCTCTCCGAGCACCCCAACGTCGTCCGCATCCGCGGCGCCTACGAGGACGCGCTCTTCGTGCACATCGTCATGGAGCTCTGCGCCGGCGGCGAGCTCTTCGACCGCATCGTCGCCAAGGGCCACTACAGCGAGCGCGCCGCGGCCAAGCTCATCAAGACCATCGTTGGGGTTGTGGAGGGGTGCCACTCGCTCGGCGTCATGCACCGGGACCTCAAGCCCGAGAACTTCCTCTTTGCCAGCACCGCCGAGGAAGCCCCGCTCAAGGCCACTGACTTTGGCCTCTCCATGTTCTACAAGCCTGGTATGCACTGGGTTTCTTTGCTTTTACATTGCTCAATTTGGTAGGGGACGTCAACTGCTGCTGTTTGCTGTTGCCCTTGATCGTTTCAATGGATTCGTGCTCGTTCATTTGATGCAGTGCACGGGACATGGGTGTTGGGATGACGAATCCCACCCAACGCGCCGGTGGTTCTGGCAACAGTGAGAATGTGAGATGGACAATCTGCTGTATATGGCTCGCTGGCTGAGGATGACAAAAGGAGCGGGAGCCCCATGCTTATAAGTTAGCAAGCTAATTCTTCTATACATACATGCTCGTATATGAAATTTCTTGTTGTTTTGGCACTAGCTGTTTATTCCATGTGGTCTAAGTGTTTGATGAAATGTGCAGGAGGCCAACAGCCAGTTGCCTGCCAGGCAAGCCATCCTGGCCACAGGCAGACGAAATCCGAATCCAACCTGGGAGCTGCTGCCTGGCAGGCAAGGTTGCCTGGCTGCACAACCAAACAGCACAGGGATTCAGTGGACCTGGAGACACATCAGGCGGTTTGTTCACAGGAAATCCGGATTACCAAATACCTGAAACTTTGTATGAAATGCTTATTTGTAACTTAGTGCTCCAATGCATGTTTATTGATTGGTAGCCTGAAACTGCAAAGTGGCAACTGATGCCATTTTCTTTTGGTATTAGCCACGCAAGAAGAAGCTGTGTTCACTGCGTTTAGCAAGATCAAGTCTGTCAGGACCTGCTCCATCCTGCAAGCCAAGTTTACGAGGAGAGGGGCTCTTCTACAGGGGAAGGTCAACGAATTGATTGACAAGTCAGTACTTGTTTGCCTCTGAATTGTTGTTTCTTCATCTTGTTTGTTCTGTACTTGCACTATCCTTTCTTTTGCATGAGTCTACATACCTTCAGTGATAAAATGGTTTCAAACACATGACATTTAAACGTGATTTAGACGTGTTAATTACATAGCTGCCTAAATTTCTATATTTTGATTGTTAAGTGAGTTTCCTTTCTAAACCTTGTAATGTTTTGTTTCAGTGGCAATCACATTCATGTTGTTCACCTTTTAGCTTGCAGATGTTCTTTATTAGCATGTCAATGACTCAATGAGTAAATCTTGACTCTAGTTCAATTGTTTATCCCCTATTTGCTAAATTCATTTGTCCTTCGGCAATCACTGTTTTTTTATGTGCACAAAGAGTTTTTCTTCTAACTGGCAAAGTCTGTTTAGCTTGATAAGCAACTCATTACATAAGTACACAAAGGAAACTGAATGCCCGATGTGCAGTAGTCTAAATAAGAACATTCCTAGTTAGCAGCTAACATTCTTCTGTCTTCTGTTCGGGGAAGATATCTGTGTATGTGATGCTACTGCATATGTATAGCAATTTTTTTCTTGTAATATGGATCACTGCCGGTTAGCAACTACAACCAGCAGTGATATGTCATTAACACTGCCGGGTGAAGTTGAAAACCCTTGTGAAAACTGGATAGCACTGCCGCCACCAATGATTTCTAATTTTCAATGCAGGTTTTTGAACTGGCAGTGATACCAACAGCTATAGCTGCCACTTGTCCACTGCCAATTCCAAAACCAGGAGTGAAAGGGGTTTTGGAACCAGCAGTGATGGCTTGTTCAGTAGTGTCTCCCACTTCTAGCCATGAGTAATACCAACCTTGAGACAGTCGGTGCTCAAGTGGCATACGTGACATGTTCAAATTTGTCATGCAATGGAGAACAGAAACACTACATTCAAATTTTTCATGCAGTAGATAATAGAAACACTACACATTTGTCATGGTAGTGGTATATTAACTTTGCTCATCATTCAGTTACAATAGATTTTGGATCATTCAAAGCGGCAGCGATTGAATAAGAAACACAATGAATACTGTGACTGTTAGGAAGACGTTGACTTCCCCTTTTCTTCTTTACGAAGGTACTGGGATCTCATGAATATTCTTGAAAAAGAAACACGCTTAACAAGAAACATGGTGGATAATAAACGAAAATTTTATGCAAGCCCTTCAATCTAAATAGTAACTGATGCTTCAGTATCCTCTAAGGTATGCTTCCTGGATCCCATGCAGTTTGGCAGCCACCTCCTGCATGCTGATGCGCTCAATGGGAGATGTCTTTGTGCAACAGAGTCCAATGCTCTGCAGAATTTGTGTTCCATTATCCACCTCGCTGTGGTCCAACTCTTGCAGCAGCTGTGGGTCAACAATCTGCAACACGTTATTAGGTAAGTTGATTTTTGCTAACTTTGCAATGGTCATTCCATCTTTGAACATGTCATCTGTTGGTCTCCTTATGATGAATATCTCAAGGAGAATAACCCCGAAGCTGTATACATCTGTGGCAGTCGAAAGTTGACCATCCGCAGCACATTCTGTATATAACATACAGAAAAGTTTAGTTGAATTAAATTACAATACAAAAAGCGTCGAATTATCATTATTTAGTTAGAGAACACAAAGTGAAAAGGGACAGTACCTGGAGCAATGTATCCAATGGTTCCCCTAAGTGCAATTGAGGAAGTGGAACTTGAGTCAACAAAAGTCGATGCTGCTGTGTCAAATTTGAACCTTGCTAGCCCAAAGTTTCCAACATGAGCTACCATGCTATCTTCCAGAAGAATGTTGCTAGGTTTCAGAACACAATGTATGATTGTTCCTTGGTGGTTATGGTGCAGATATGCCAACGCTTCTGATACATCCACCAGGATGCTCAACCTTTGAGCTAGTGGAATAAAATATGAAGGGCATTCAGTGTCTTGTATCGAGTACAATAAGTTATGTAGGTCTCCTCGTGGCATGAACTCATATACTAAGGCTTTGAAATCATTTCCACTAGCATCAATGCTTGAGCATGCAGTTAGGATATGAACTAGATTGCGATGACGCACATTTCTCAAAGCGTTACGTTCTGCAATGAAACTTTTTTTTTGCTCCTCTTGTGCCTAATTTGAAAACTTTGATGGCAACCAATTCTTCGTCTTGAAATAATTTTCCTTGATAAACAGAACCATATCTTCCCTGACCAATTAGATAAGATGTCGCAAAGCCATCTGTTGCCCTGGCAAGATCACCATACGAAATTTTGGGAATCTCTCTCCCAATGAGGGTAAACAAATAACTTTTGTCTTCTGTTTTCGCCTTTGGAAAAAGAAAACAGAAATGATCACTACAAGCAACAGCACTATGGCTAATGGGATGACTACTTTCAGTAAAACTGATAGCTTGTGCTTAGATGAATCTGAGTGCATGATAGGACATGCAAGCAGGTGTAACTCCAGTGGCCCACCACAAAACCCCTGATTGCTATCAATCAGCACTGCTGTTGCATTCTTGAATATCCCTTTAGTTGGGACCTCACCTCTAAGATTGTTGAATGACAAATCTAGCTCCTCAAGAATTTGTAGGTTTTCAAGCGATGCTGGTATGGACCCAGTTAAGTTGTTGTGAGACAAGTTGAGCATTTTTATGCTACTTATGTTGCCAAATGAAGCAGGGATGCTTCCGCTGAAAGAATTTTGGCTCAGATCAATGTTTTCCAAACTCTCACAATTACCCAAAGAGCTAGGAAGTTCTCTGGACAGATTATTTGATGAGATTTGTAAATATATGAGCTGTTTGCCATTGCCAATATCGGCATGTAGTGGTCCATGTAGGTTGTTGAAGGATAAGCTAATTTTGGCTATTGCTGGAATTGCGAATATTTCTTTTGGTATACTGCCGTGAAGATTGTTGGAAGAAATGCTCAACACCTCGAGCATTTGGAGCTTTCCCATACTCGGGGCATATATCCATTTAACTGGTTCCAATCTAGCTAGAGGTCTACCAGTTGAGATAGGTTTGAAAAAGATGATGGAATGAACCCTGTAAAGAAATGCTAACAATAACCTTTGCAGCCTGTTGGGAGTCCCAAGCCATTCTGGAAGCCCACTTGTAAAATTATTCCCAAGCAGCGATAAAGCAATTAGGTTGCGAAGGTTTGCTATACCAGGAGGAAAATCCCTAAACAGTTGGTTTATTCCCATGTAAAGATCCTGGAGCTGGACGGAAAGATTACCTACAGAATTTGGCACTTGGCCTGCTAAGCGATTACTTTGTACTGAAAATCTTCTTAGTTCAGTGCAATTGGCTAAGCTGTCCATAAACTTCCAGTCTTCCTTGCTGCTTGCTTGGAGTTCATTGAACTCAAGGTTTAGCCAAGATAGTTGAGATAGTCTGCTGATGGAGCTAGGCACCACCCCGGTGAACCTATTCCTTGACATATCAATGTTGTTCAGTTCAGAAGCGTTCGTTAATGAAGATGGGATATGCCCATGAAAGTAGTTGACACCTATCTCGAACAACTGAAGATTGGGTAGAGAGGTGCCGATACTGGATGGTATAACTCCAGAAAAATTGCTGGAAGAAATGGAAAGTAAAACAAGATTGGAAAGATTCAGGATGGCCTGTGGAAACTGACCTGACAATTTATTGAGACCCACGAAAAGAACCTGCACTGCAATTGTAGCAAATTTGCCACCTCATTTGGGATGCTCCCCTCGATATTATTCTGTGCACAACTAAATCGCTGTAGCTTTGTAATATTGGCAAGAGAAGAAGGGATGGTTCCAGTAAGGTTATTTGCCTGAAGTCCAAGCACTTGAAGACGATTAGGAAAATTTACTGGAATCTGTCCAGTTAATTAGTTCCATCCCAGGTATAGCCCTGTGAGATTTGAGCAGTTTGCAAGTGCAGGTATTTGTCCTTGTAGCGTGTTATTACTCAGACTAAGGATTTGAAGACGATGCAGGCGGCCAAGGGTCGTAGGGATCTCTCCACTGAATGAATTAGCTAACAGGACTAGGATTTTCAGGAATGTTAGGTTTCCAAGTGAAGGGAGATCTGGCCTACTAGACCTTGATTTGTGAGATTAAGAGAAGTGACACGACTTGGGTTCTTGACCGAACACATGACACCTTCCCAACTGCAGAAACGAGTGCTAGCATTCCAGGACCTCAGAGCTTGTTGTGGGTCAAGACATTCCTTTCTTAAAATCGAGTAGAGAGAGCATGTCTGTGTAGTTTGCACTGGAAGAACAGATAACAACGTGTGTACAGCACGCCATGAGCACAAAAACGAGCTTTCCCATTGCAGTAAGCTTCGTCATGGCCAGTTTGGCTAGTTGGTTGAATTCATGTCATGGAGGAAAAAAAAAAGATGGAAAACTTCAGATAATGATAGTCATTCAATATATACATGGAGATAAAGAAAAAAAATATGTAATTCTTGTCCATTTATATATGTTAACCCATGCATATAACTGATGCTATCGTATCATGTCTAATTCATAGTGTCGACTTTACAGGGTGCTGTTGAAGCAAAACACGGATGGACAAAGTGTCGACTTCCAGTTGCAGGTTCTATACATCTCTCAATAGTATTTCTAGCAGATGCGTGTATACTAATTCTTTTTCTGTTATGTCAAGTAGTTGATCATGATCTCACATTTCTTCTACTCCTTAGCTTTTGTAGCACCAGAAACATGCTACATATATCGTACTTTGTAAACCAAAAAAAATATGCTACATGTCTGTTTAGACAGTGGTTCTAGTGACTCTGTAATGTGGGCTCTGAATAAGCACGGGCAGTTTACTACTAAATCCTTGTATATATTCTTATCCAACTGGGGGATGCCTAGCAGAGTGGATGGAATTACTAGGATGTGTAAGGTTCCTCTGAAAATTAAGTTCTTCCTTTGACAGGTTTTCATTGACAAACTTCAAGTAGGTCAAACTCTTAGGAGGGCAGGTTCAAAAAAAAAAAAAAAAAAACTCTCTTAGGAGGACGAGGGGTTGGAAGGGTAATGGAAATGGCTGTGTGTGTGTGTGTGTGTGTGTGTGTGTATGTGTGTGGAGTTCTTGAATCGGTTGATCATGTTTTCTTTCAATGTGTCTTAGCTAAATTTAATTGGGCGAATCTAAAAGTGGTGTTTAATTTGGGTTCTGTACCAAGGTCTCTTAAGGAGCTATCTGAAATCTAGCTTCAGGGCATGGGGCCCTTACCAATTCGATTAATAATGTTTGTTTTTTGCTGGTTTTGCTTGGGCTCTTTGGACCACTAGAAACAAGATGGCCCTAGAGGAGAAGATTCCCAAAAGCGTCGTTTGATGTCATCTATATTGTTCTATTCTATCTTTTTTGCAGAAATGAGGTGTATTGTTAAAGGAAGGGGACAGGCAGCGTCTTCTTCTGGTGAAAGAAGAAGCTTTAGCCCCAGCGTGTTGATGCCTACAGATGTTTGTGAGATCTAAGCTAACAATAGGGCTAGTTCTGTTTTGTTCCTTCTTGAAACTAGTATCCCCAGTACTGTACTTGTACTTGTTTTCTTAAAACGCTGGGGTTCTTCCTCTTTTTATATAACAAAAATTATGATATAGCCATTAGCCACACACCACGAATGAAACCTCCAACAAGTATATATGCTTTGGAATTGGGACGGTTGCTTACCTCTAGATCGGAAGCTGGGAGTAACCAAACACCGATCGATGGAGCTGTGTCCGGCCGGCGCCCAATGGAGTTTGCACAGCACACTTGGTATGCTTATGCTGCTCTTTGATCCCTGCAGAATGACTTGTGATGAGCAGAGTGCTGAGGCCTTCCGTGCAGTGCTTTCAGGCTTGCCACAGTGGCTCTTCTTATTACCAACCTGACATGCATGATTGATGCTCGGCCGGCCGCCGGCGGGTTGTCCAGGACTTTGACCTTCTCAAGAAGATGCCGCGTCACCGTCAGCTGTCCCAGGATGACTTGGCCTGTTCACAGGACGACTCGAGGTCAAGCTACTATAAAGACGAAGCCGGCCATAGCCACCAGCCCACCAGTTGCAACCATGTGTAGGTACTCTTCCCCTCGGTCTTTAAACAAATATATATACACATAGCCACCAGCCCACCAGTTGCCACTAGTTATTAACGTGCCTGAACCATAACCTTTTGTGTTGCTTACCCCAACTTGCTTGTGACAAAAATGCTATGTTGTTGTTGTTGTATATCTCGCATTTTAAGAAATGTACCAATCTCAAATCCAATCAAATTTAAAAAATACTAATATTCATCATTATGTTAGATAAACAATATTAAGTTAATCATGTGTTTTTTAGGTAAATCTATTTAAATATATAAAAATCGATAACTTTTTACATAAAATTAGTTAAATTTGAATGAATTAGTTAACTGATAAATAATTAAAATATGAGATCAGCTATGTACCATTCTCGGATGGTAGAGACTGGAACCTTGTTCCATTATCTAAAAAAATTAAAATATGAGATATTGACTTGCTTTGGGACTAAGAGAGTACGTGGAGAAGCATGACAAAATGGTTTGTGGCAAAGATTGGAACACGTGTGAGAGTAGGGAGTCGACATGTGGTTCAGGACTTTGGATGTATTCAATCAATCAGAGAAGTGGAGCAAGATAGAGACAACACATGAGTAGTGACCAAACACGGTAATGCCAAATTAGCGTTACTCTGTTGTCAAAAAAAAAAAAAAAAAAAAAAAAAAATAGCGTTACTCCCTTTTCTCATCTTGTTAAAAGTAGCACAAGATATGGAGGAAAAATGATTCGTTCTCCGAATAGTAAAGTTACGTCTTACCATCGCTAATGTTTTTCATTAAAAATAGAAGAAATATTAGCAAAACATTTTTTAAATCACACGTCACATTATTTTCCACTCAAATCAAACTAACGGACATGTGCATTTGAATTCATGACCTCTTGCCATTCCGACATTTCATTACCATACCATCACACTCCATTGTCGCTTGCAACTAAAGATAGCACGTTATCCTTTCCTAGTAACTTTTAGCAATCTTGTATTAAATATTTCAGTCTCTAAATGATCTCAAATGAAAATGGTTCTGGTTACTAGTTTTATATCTCATCAAGCACTACAACTTTGATATAGGCATCCCTTCATCTGAGAGATTGCGTACTATTGTGTAACCGATTTCAAATAAAAAGTAACTTCAAAATTTCAAATAAAAAGTAACTTCAAAAGTCTAAATTTTGGATTTTAAAATTGGGGAACTTAAGACAAATATTTGAACATTTTCAAATACAGAACTTGTAATCTACACACCATGTCTTACCTCCGATGTCATTTGAAAAATTAATATTTTGAATTTCTAAATCTGAAAACTTAAAATGAAAATTTGGTACTCCAAACGACATAAAAAACATGTTAAGTACAAATTTATAGATTGAATCAACAATTGAGAGTTGCAACTTTGGTATGAACTATGTCAAGATCAGAGGTTGTTTAAATATTCTAAATATTAAACTTCAAATAACGAGGACTTAAAATGAACTTTTTGGACTATAAAAAGTTTCAAATAAAAGATTTGTCATGTACAGAGTTATAGATCACGTTGCGCTCTACAATTTTTGGTTTGAGGGTGCTCAACCGTGTGGACCTCCCGCATTTCCCTTCTTTTCTGTTCAAAGGTAAGGAGAGGTTTGGTTTGGAGCCCCTCTCATGTTTTGATGCGAGGGTACATTGTTTTGGTTGAATGTAAACAAAATGGTTTGGCCTAAGATAAAAACCCTACGCATTGGGTTTTCATCTTGGCCAATCCTTATCGTGAGCAGTAGTCGGTGCGTTTCGGCGAGACGGAGGTGTATGGGGGGAAGTGTATTACATTCAAAGTTATGGTGTTTTGTGCCTGCCTCGTTACGAAACCTTGTGCCCCCCTGAGTGCAAACCATTCTTGCATTGTCACGGGACAATACGGTCATTTGACCCCTCGCCCACAACCACTCTCCTAATACCGTCGGGAGCTCCGCTTGAGGGGACCATGATTCTTCGTCTTCCTTCAAACAGCTATTGGGCGGACACCGCGAGGGTTCTCCCCGGCTTTGCTAGGCCTCGGGGCGTATCCGGTCCTGCGAAATAGAGTTAAAGTATTCCTCATCAAGGATGTTCGCCAAGCGTGGGGGTGGGGGTAAGCCGGTGAAGGCCTCCCGATACCCATGCCCACCAGCGACCTCGGTGCTTGAGCCTCGGGTGAGGGTCATCGGCGCGGGCGGCAAGGCGCACTGTGCTGGAGGTATTGTGGAGGCCACAAGCGAAGCGAGAGTCCTACCTAGTACAAGGGTGTTCCCCAACAAGTGGCCTAGATTAAACCAAAGCACATGTGGCAGAACAATAAATGAACGAAAAATTGCAGTTTGATTTCCATATGACCTATAGAAGAAGATACCTAAATAAAGAGAGACCATGTAACACATAATTAGTTAAAAAACATATAAGTAAATGAATAGTTTGATGAGCTACAAACTAATTGAAAATAAACAATTCCTAAATAAAGAGTCCTTATAAACTATAACAAGTAAATAGACAAATTCAAATTTTAAATTACAAAAAAATAGTAGCTTCATTTTTATATTTTGAAAAGACATCTAAATAAAAAGTTTACATATTACTATACTAAAATTACCAAATTGGTCGAGATCAAGGCATAATATGGAAAGACATAATAGAGCTTGACACCAATGTCTTTGTACACCCATAGAAAAATCATCGAAGCACTTTCGATCCTCACGCGGCTCCCTTGCCTTACTATGCCCACCATGCCAGGCTGTCCTCTCTTGGCCGAGAAAGTTTTGGCAAAGCATTGTCGACATCAAGACAAGAAAAAACAAAACATGTCCATTCGATGACCATAGCTTAATTTTGACGGCTCTTATGAGTTGACAAAAGGAGTAACATGTTTCGGCTGCCATGATTATGCATAGGCATTGCCTTTCGATCTTGTACATGCAATTGGTCCATCAATTTGTCGTTGCACAAGCATGAAAAGCTTGAGAACAATGTAGTTGATGCCATTCACCCTTTTTTGCGAGAAGTTGGGTCACAAGAGAAAACAAACTTGGTCACAACATGACCGATAATAGTGTGAGGGAGTGGCACGGTTAGTAGGTCTCACACCAAACGCTCCAACAGCTAATTGACCCTTTTTTCCAAGAAGTTGGTCACAAGAGAAAACAAACGTGGTCACAACATGTTTTGGAAGCCTTAAGGTTCCCAGCCAATTAAAAAAGAATGCAGATCGAGAAAATAATAGTAGACACCTCGGAGAAATTAATCAGTGACAATACAAATAAAATATGGCAACGGAGCACATTAATAACCACTTTGTAAATTCCATAGTGTTCGACTTCGTTCTCAAGACACCAATCCATACACACATAGCTTGGTTTTGTGTGGCAATCTGAAATTGCCGATTATTATCACACATACGAAACCCAAACAGACCCAGCAAACCAGCACAAAGATGTCGTGTCCTTAATTTGACAAACATTATTACAAGAAATTAACATAACACACTCGGACACAAAGCGGGATACAACTCCCGAGAGATGAATATCATGGAGACGGCCACCGTAGTTGTGTGGATATGAAAAGAATCTCACCTCGGGTAGCTTTCGATGATATGTGTCTTGCGCGACACAAACTCCGGCGGCGGCACATGTAAGTAGTAGTCACTCTGCTCGCGGCCGCATGCGCATGTTGTCCCACCACTTATGTTCTCCACTCACCTCCACTTTTGACTTGGGCGGTTCCATCTTTAGGAGTGGGAGATAGTGAAAGGATCGCCAACCCCGAACAAAGAGCTTCTCCCACTTTGGTGTTTCAAACCGAAACTTAACATCGTCATGGAAGTGCTGCGGTTGTGGCAGCTCCGGAGGTAGATGCTTTTGATGTTTGGGAGTGGTGAAGGTGCTACGTCATAATAACGTTGTTTGTAGAAAATCTCGCACTATGAGACTACACTGGAGTGTTCCCACCTTCTATACTAGAGTTCACCAAAACAGGACGAGAGATGAGAAAATATCATCATATTACGCACCTCGGGATGTACTCGGGAGTAATCAACAACCAGCTCACAACATAAATAAAATTACAAGAACAGTACATTAACCGTTCAAAATTACAAAGAGTACAAGTTTGTTCTCGCACACCAGTTTATAACTTCATACACAAAGAGCTTGGTTTCATGGCAACCGGAAGTCACCAATTATTAAATCACATACAAATTAAACCCAAACAGGTTGAGCAAACCAAAGCACAATGACGACAAGTCCATTGGCAAACATTATTAGATGAAAAATAACACACTCGGCCACAAAAGTAGGATAGAACTCACTGAGATGGATGGAATGGAGAGGGCAACTGAGTTGTATGCTTGGCACCGAGATCTGGATCTGAAACCAAACTGATCACCCGAGGTAGCTTTCAATGATGTGTTTTTTGCGTGATACAAAGTTTGGCCCCACATGCAAGTAGTAGTCACTCTGCTCGGCGGCTTCAACTAGACCTATCCCACCACTCATGCTCTCCGTTGACCTCCACCTTTGACTTCGATATTCCATCTTGAGTAGTGGGAGGTGGTGAAAGCAAAGGCGACCCACGACAAAGAGCTTCTCCCACTTTGGCGTTTCAAACTCAAATGCATCATCATCATGGATGTGCAGCAATTGTGGAAGTTCCTGCGAGGTAGATCTTTTTAATCATTGGTAGTGGAGAAGGTGCTACATCGAATGAGGAGTAGGCAGTTTGTAGAAAATTGTCTTGAGGTTGGAGCAAGAGAGAATGACCGAGTTTCCGAAAGCGGGTAATGATAAACTACATGGGAACAATTTCTCCAGCCGTGGCGTGCTCCAGTGAATGTGCTTTAGTAGATTCGAGTCGAGTTTAGAATATGACAGAATACTAGGCTCGACCAAGCTTAGTAGGTTCTTAAGGGAGGACGCTTGAAGTATCTTGAGGGTTGGTAAAGCCTCGGAGCCATCTGATTTCATTAAAAGAACTACTTTCATTTGATGGCAGCGTTGGAGCTGGCATTCTTCTAGCTCAATGAGACTATAATTGAGGTCAAGAAGGCATCGACAAAATTATCATCGTAATGAATATTGAGTTTGTGACGAGAGAGAATATGCCTTAAGCCATTTGGGTACCGATTCACCGCTGATATCTCAACATGACGACGTTGCCTTGGGCCGGAGTTTCATCTTGGGCATAATGCTCCCCCCGAATACTGAACATCATGATAAGTTGAATTCCTCTGGATACTGGTAGATAACAAAACTTCATTGTTCTGTGGCCTCTTGCCTCTGACACTGCATGGCTGAACATGGACATTGAATGACTGGAGAAACTGTCCTTCCTTGACTAACTGCCTAGCAGTATCTGCATTGAAGCTATGAAACATTCTGGGATCATTTATGTTTATCTGAGCAGTATTGGTAGTCCTCTCCCTTTCCTGATGATCTCCGTCTGCACATAATTTCTTCTGGAAGAACATCTTAAAAAATTGATTGTCATCATCTGCACAATGATCTAAACAGAAAATCTTGGGAAAGTGGACCAACTGATGCCATGGAAATCTCATGGAATTAGGGACTCCAAGAAGAAGTAACATCCCGAGTTGTGGTAGATTAGGAAGGTTGTAAGGTACCTCCTCAAGATTTGTTCCGAAAGATCAACATCCTCCAAGGTCAAGATCATCACCGAAGTTGAGAATTTTGAGTTTATGCACCCACGCAAGGACAAGCACCTAATCCATGGTCCCGACGGTGAGAATGTTCTCGAGTTTGGATGCCCAGTGATTTTTAAAATTTCCAAGGACTTCCATGTTTGTATGTGAAGATCTTCGAGGCATGGTACTAGTTCCCAGAGAAACTCAAGGCTTAAGCGAGCACAATTACAAAGATGTAGCTGTTTAAGACCTTTTGCTTCAGATAGTGACTTTGGGAGTCTCATCAACAGCAGGTTGTTGATTAACCTGAGTGTATGCAGTCTTTGCGTTGCTTCAAACATCTTTTCATGAAAGGAGCTAATTTGAGTCCCCTCAACATGAAGGACCAACAGATTGAACAATTCAGACACGGGAAGTGGTATTTCTATGAGATTGGAGCAATTACCAAGAATAAGCTCCTCAAGATTTGACATGTGATGGAAAAAGTCAGGAGGCAGAGTGATGACTTTTGAACCAGAGAGGTCAAGGTAGTGCAGATTGCTCTTGTTGCTGCAATCGTGTTCGGTTAGCTCTAGCAAGGGAACCCCATTCATATCAAGGACTTGAAGGTTTTCCAGACAAGCAAATGGTGAGGTTTCTTTGTGAGAATTAGGTGTTGGAGACAAGGTATGTAGCTGACTGCAGCCTCTGAGAGAGAGCAAGTAGAGATTGAGTAGATTGGAAAATGAAGGAGGAAGTGAATTTATAGATGTGTAGGACAAATCCAGGACATGGAGGTGTGGGGTCAGCAGTTTATCAAGAGGAAATGCTGACATATTTGAACAACCTCTTAGGATAAGGGTTGTCATCGTTATATCTCCTCTGGTTCCCCTCGGGTACCAATCCCAGCTTACATGCCTACCGGCGTCATTCATAAATGAGACCCATCTTAGCTGCTTGCTCTTCGCATGAGTATTGAGTTCGTCTTGTTTGAGACGTGGCACATCCTTAGATAACTTTGACACACCAGTGAGCACATCTAGCTGGGAGGATGATGAAGTGCTTACTGTTGGGGTAGAAACAGAGTAAGTTGGCAGCAATGAGTATTCCTGCAAGGCCTGGATCACGACCTTTCCAGCTTCATATGCAGACCTGTAGTAGTTGCTCTGTTTCTGGCCGGTGGCTGCAGGTGTATTAGTGGAGATTGCTGTTGAGAAAAGCAGGCCCTCAGCCACCCAACAGCGGACAAGTTCATCGAAGGTAAGCACAGGCATTGCACCTTCTCCTTGTAGCGGATGGTAGAGGATACCATAGTACAGACATTGCTGAGCTACGTGGAGCCAGAATTCCTCGTCTCTTTTGTCTGACAGTTGGATATAAATGGATCTGGCTGCATCACGTAAGGCCTCTTTAATCAACACAGCCCAATCTCTGCCACTAAGATCATCAAGAGGCGGTGCATAGTAATATTCTGGAGGTAAATGAAGAAAAAGCTGCCCTTTACGTGCACCAGCAACGTCTCTGCTTTTTTCACAGACACCCTTGGAATTGGTTGAGATGAGCCACCGCCGGTTATTCCGTATCGATGGCCACTGGTTGCTCATGATGAAAACCAACACGTCCAATGAGACGGGAACATGCAGGTTTTCTACAACGAGCAGCAGATGCCCCTTCCCTTCAAATGCTTGCCAGATCCTTTGCATCATTGGAGAACGACCAGGTTGACGGTCATAGAGAGGATCCATCCTTACGGATTGATCTGACCCAAAGTAGTACATGTATGACTGTCCAAAAGCCTGGAGCATCAGGTTGTCAGAGAGATTGCCGTAGCCAAAGTAGCACTCTTCTGCGGCAAGCTGCTTGACCTCCTGAAGCTGCTTGCTGTTGTCAAGCTTCAGTATTTCTGTGAGGACCTCAAACGCCAACCGATGCCGGGCCTGGGCTGTACTACTGCTTGCAGCTTGAGCGGGAGGTGGGAGCCTCACGCGTATAATTTGGTCGTAGGGCCCGTAGAGGTCCTTGGTGCGGTCGAACAGGATCCTGGTGAGAGTGGGAACAAACGAAGTTGAAGCTGCAGGTCCAATTCCAACGTTCCATATCACCGGCTGCTCCTTGCTCAACCTGGAACGTATATACAACGCGTCGTCAGTGCTTGCTCAGGAAAAGTTAATATGTCTCAAATCTACATGTAAACACTAGTATAAGCTATTATAAAAAATAATATAATATATATCCATTAAGTAAGCTATATATTTGTATATTACACGTTTCTATTGCTTTTAAGTTGAAAGTAAGCATGATGCTATGTTCCACCGTGCAAACTAAGTAAAATGTACAGTTTAGGATAAACATTTATTTTAGTAGCTTATCTAACGGTGGGGAAATGTACCCTTAACAAACCACATATGAATAATATTAATAGTTCATTTTTAAGCTATATTATATTAACACTCCATGATAATTAATCTAGAAATTAATGTTAAACATTATGTCTTAACAACATTACTAATTTTATTTTAATCATTTGATATTTATAGCACAATACTACTATACATATAGTTCTATGATATTAAAATTTCAACATCTTGAGTTCCATGATGCAAGCTAAACGATTAGTTATGCCACTATAAAAATGAAGAAGATATCTTAGGACCTCTAATATTATTTAGTAGAATATCAATTGAAAGTTCTTGAAATATGTAGTAAGCACTAGATTTTTGACTTAACATGTGGGTAAAAAATTGCAACAACTAGAATAAATGATGAACTCTAAAGTATAGATTGATCATATCACATAAATGTATGGAAACAAGAGCTTATGTAACTCAAGCTTAAGTTCCAACTAAATGAATATTATACTTGGAAAAGAAAAATGAATCTAACAAATCCTAACTAGACGTCCTCAATGGAGCATCCACGTTAGACTTGTTAGAAAAAATGATAATCCTAGAAATTCTCACAAAAAACAGAAATATATGACAATCAATTCGGTAGATTCTAATCACCTTGATGAATAGACAATGGGTCTATTCTATTTGCAAAATGATTATATAAAGTTCAGTTAAGAGGATGTTTATGCTATTTTGGAGTTCTCTTATGCTGAATCTTATATTAGAGTAAAGTCCATCACCGGTCGAAAACTTGTTCGGCTGTGTCATCCCAGTCCCTAAACTCGCAAATCGGCCGTTTAGGTCCTCAAACTTGTTCGGTTGTGTCATCCCGGTCCCTAAACATAGAAATCACCCGTTTCGGTCCTCAAACTTGTCCAGTTGTGTCATCCCGTTTTCTAAATTTGGTTTTGAGTCTGATCTGAGTCAAAACAGGGCGATCCAAAAACTCTATATAAAAAATAATTCACAACTTTTTCATATGAGCTCGAATGAAGACAAACGTTATGTCGAAATTGTAGGCCTTGATGAGATCTACGACATTGTAGTTGAAAAGTTTTTGAAATAAAACTATTTAGGTTCTCAAAATATTGTTGTATGTTTATATATTTTGAAATTTAAAATTTAAAATTATCAAACAATCTTAGATATTGACATGGTCTATATGAAGTTATAGTTCTCAATACAATCTACAACCTCTGTAGTTGATTCTTTTATTTGAAGTCGTTTAGTGTCCCAAAATTTAATTTTAAATTTAAAATCTATAATCTCACAACAATAGTTTGGAACCCTAAACAACTTCAATTAAAAAAATCAACTACAACCTAGGTTGTAGATCACATCAAGGGCTACAATTTTGATATAAAGTTTTTCTTTATTCAGTTCGTATGAAAAAGTTATGAATTATTTTTTATATAGAATTTTTAGATCACCCTATTTTGACTCAAATAAACTCATAACCAAGTTTAGGGACCAAAAAGACACAACTGAACAAGTTTGAGGACCTGGTGATTTTCAAGTTTAGGGACCGGGATAACACAACCGAACAAGTTTAGGGACTGAGATGACCCAGATGAACAAGTTTGAGGACCTAAATGGTCAATTTGCGAGTTTAGGGACTAAGACATGACACAGCGGTACAAGTTTGGGGACTAGTGATGGACTTTACTCACTTATTATACCACAGTTGTAGTTAATGGAGGTTTCTATTATCTGATTTTTTTAAATGTATAGTTAAATGTCTATGAAAAAGAGAAGAGAAAGAGCTGCTATCATGAACAGTAGCGTGACGGTAGAAGCTTGAACAGTGGGTTTGGGGGTGCGTTCTAGTGTGCTATTAGTTGTATATAGTATGATGTTGCTTGTACTGAGGTTGGCTTGTGATCAGGTGGTTTGCATCCGGAGCATCTCTAGATTTCGCTTGATCATCGATAAAGGTAAGTAAACATGGTGCTATGGTCCACATGCTTCAGCTCTATTGTTTGAATTGCCTCCACTAAATTATAATACTTCACATGACCTATATTATCTCAAATTTGAAGTAGTACTACTTACTTTACTTTGAAGTATGTTATCTCATATATTATGGTATTACTATTGAATTATGAAGTATGTAAAGTGCACACATTGTAGGATTTGCATTTGCACTTTTTGGTTGAAGCACATTTGAAAAACTTGTAGCCAAATTGGTGTGGTAAGTACCGGTACAACAACACACATTGAAATAAGCAATGTGATTGCATCCATCACTCTCTCTCCTTACGTATAGAAGTGAAGTCATGCATTGCATTAAAATGCACCATTGATATTTGCATTATGAAGATAACCTTATGAAATGTTCGATGTTGAAATTTTGATGTTTCCATTACCCGGTTATTTAAAATTTGTGGCTTAATCAAACTGTGATTTGAATAGCATTGTTAAAGCAGTTTGCTTGCTAAGGTTTTCCTTAAACCTCATACACTTGTTCCCCCACTCATACACTTGTTGCCCCACATTGTTCCTCCATCTCAGGTACATGAGCTTCAAGGATGCTTGGTGGGATGAGGCTAGCAACACGACACACTTGTTGGCATAAACTTCAAACAAACACTTTTGTTGCAATAAATTAGTTGGTTGCCAGAGTCTTTTGTACATTGTAATAAACACTAGAGCTTTACTGGTTGTCGTTGAAGATGTATTTGTTTATGTCATCATAGAAGACTTAATTTAAAACTTAGATCGTTTGTTGCTTTCACGTTCTCTGATGATGTGTTCTTATTAGAGTGTAGTGTTGTAGTACTCCAGAAGTTTTTTGTTGTTGTTGTTTTCTTTCGGGGTGTTACAAGATCTCCCACAACTAGGAATGAGCCACAGTAGGATTGCTCAGATCCTGCAGGAGAAGGCAGCTGCCATGGCGTGGACTTGCATGACGTCACTCGTAAATTTTTGAACAGATCTACTGCTAGAAGCTGGAGACACATGCACGATGGCATTATTTCAGCTTTATTTTCATTTTTCCAGCAGTGCAATCTGTTCGAAATGGACCAAGACTGAAAGTAACCTCGTGTATAAGGAGCCAAATTAAATCGTACGTAAATGTAGTTTTGACGACATGCATGTTCAGGATGAATCACCAATAATGTATAATGTCTTCATGCATGTTTTGTTTCTAGACATTTTAGGAGTTTTTAATAAGGTAGTTAGGTGGTATTTTGAGCAGCAAAGCAATCCGTCCGAACATCATATCATTGATTCATCAGCCACGGTTAAGAAAATAAATGCAGATAAGAGAACAACAAACAAGGGTGTGATCACTCACGGCGCCACTGGTTCAGGGTAATTGATGAGACGGTCAACCAAGTGAAAGATATCTTGAATATCTATTGAGGCACCTTCAAAAAAAATATCCATTTAGGCGTCGATGCCTATATATAGTCCCACCTGAAACATGCAATGCTGTAAACATTTTTTATTTCTCCCAACGAATGCCTTCAATAATCAACAAAATCAAATTGTATTTATATTATATTATATGTATAAATATAAAATACTATTGGAAAGAACACTATATTATTTGTATATACTCCCGTAGCTATGATAATAGTTTCTATTACTTATTTTTTTGTACAAATTATTTAAATAAATTACTAGTGCTATAGTATATATTGGACATAGAAACTTTTCACCTGCTTTTGTTAATTTCTACTCCCTTGTTGAGTCACAAATAAGTGATGCCTAGCAAATATGCTCGTGCGTTGCAATAGGAGAAAAAATTATTAAACATTCATGGATAACATGAAAGGTACATATCTACTTATGTTTTATGCTTTTATACAATCCATAATATAAGTTAATGCTGACAATAAATAATAATATTTTATTAAACCTGTATCGAATTAAAATACACCTTGCTATATTTTTTTCATTTTATGATGACCGTCACAATCCATAATATAAGTTAATGCAGACAATAAATAATAATATTTTATTAAACCTGTATCGAATTAAAATACACCTTGCTATATTTTTCTCCCGTTGCAAAGCACATAATTATATACACATAAATATATATATACACATAAATATATCATAACTTTAATTTTTTATATTACCCATGTGTTCTATGGATAGATCGTATTTTTATGAAGCTAACTAAACTGGGTTTGATATTTTTTTGATTTTTCTATGATTTTTATGAATTTTGCAAGATCTCTGCTTTTGGCATAAATTTTTGGTGGTAGAAAAATTAGAATGGTGAAAAATTTACTGTTTTAATATTAGGTAGGTATAGATATAAATATAGTTTTGGTCCGATGGGTTAAATTGGTGCTCCAGTCCGCTCGGTTTTTTTCTTCCTTTTTATTTTTTCAGTCTTTCTTTTTTTCTCTAGTCTTTTTTGGTTGGGCGAGCGAGGCGAAGGACTGCGTCCGATGATGACCGAGGGCGACACGAACACAGTGTATGAAAAGATTCGGGAAACAGAAAAGATTAGAATTCTAGCTATCCAAGTTAACTCAAGAGTCCAGATCACATACATGATCCAATACGTTTTGGAATCAGACTCCTATAGCTCAGACATGAGCTATCCTAATTCGTATGAGCACGGGCCATATATATAACTTTGGTACGAGGAAACTCCCCATCTCGTCCGGTAGTTAGAGGGAGACGGACCAAAAAATGGATGAGCCAGAAATTTTCTCTTTTTAGTATTAGGTATAGATATAGATTTAGATATTGACATGGTCTTCAATACTACATAATTTTGGTTACTACTTTTTCAAATGAAGCTTATTAAAACAGAGCAAATATATATTTTTTACAAATCTATATTTTAAAGCTAATCCAATATTGCTATACTTTTCAAATATCAAAAACTCAACACATCATGCAATATCTATGAAACAAAAGTATAGAAGTGTTAACTAACGCAAAGAGTCACTCACCCATCTGTGAATAGAGGGAGCAATAATAGTAGTATAAAAGAAACAGTCATGCGTTTGTGAGGGTGGCCCGATGGCCCGGCTGCAAATATTGTATACAAAAAGAATACTTATACAAATACTTATACAAAAAGATGGCTCCCAAAAATATCTGTATAAGTTTTGTTTTAAGCATACAAAAAGATATTGCTCCTAAAACAATACTTATGCAAATATTGTGGCATACAAAAAGAAACATACCGTCCTAAAAAGATGGCACATATTGTTTTGGTAGAAGTCAATTATAAGTATGACATCAACAATTATGTTTCTAAATAGGTGAACTATGAAACATATTACATGACTAATCTAATGATATTAATTTTCTATCATAAATGTTAGTACTTTTCTTTTGCAAAAAATGTTAATACTTTTTATATAGATTTGGCCAAATTTGAAAATTGTTGGCTCCTTAGGGTGCGTTTGTGAGGGTGGCCCGATGACCCGGCTGCACCCTCCAGCTGCAACTTCCCATGTTTGTCTCCCTTGGCCCACTCGTGAGCCGGGCTCCCATGGGCCAAAACACACACTCTCTCATGGCTCTGGGAAAATGGAGAAAAGGTTCGTTTCTTTTCGGCCCAGCTCGCTGAAGCGCTCACGGGCTCCCTCTCGCGTGGTGGACTCACCTCCTGACTCCCATGTCTGTCTCCCACCGCTCCTCTTCTGAGTCGAGTCAGACCCCGGCGCAGATGCAGCGAGAGAGAAGGGAGGGAGAGGGTGGTGCTCGGGTGGGCGTTGATTCGTTGCCATCCACCGGCCGGAGGCATGCCCCTCGTCGGAATTAGTCGTCCTCTGCTGCGGGCTAGGCGAGGCGAGATCCGGCGTCCTCGTCGTGTTAGCCTTGCTGCTGCTCCTCACCCCCGCCGCCACCCACCCCCCCCCCCCCTTCCCCGCTTTTCCGCTGCTGCTACCGTTCGGCAGCGTCGGAGGCGGCGCGCGCCAAGGACACCAAGGAGCGCCTTGCCAAGGTCGAGCGGTTACACGAGGCGCTCGATGCCGCGGCGCGCTGCGGCCTGACGGCGGCCGAGGTGACCGCGCTGGTGGATACCTGCATGGATCTGACGCGGGACGCCAACTTCCACATCGCAGGCCACCGCGCATGCCAGGGTGGTGGCCGCCACAAACAGCAGCAGCCTGACCATCGTGGATGACGACGCCGACGTCGACCAGAGTTGCAGCAGTGGAGGCTGGCCTGGAGTGGCCTGGGCCTCACAGGCGGGCCGAGCCGGCTGCAACCACCCTCGCAAACGCACCCTTAGAAACCAAGATGTGCACTTTTTTGGGGTGAGGAAGTACATGGAAGCATGGATAGCAACGACCATAATAATTCCTATGTTTCGGATTTTGGAATCATGAAAACATTTCTTAGAAAGAGATTTGCTGCAGTGCTCAAGAAGGGACCACTAATAATTCCCGATGAGAAGCATGGATAGCAACGAACATAATAATTTCCTTTTTTTTTGAGCCATTGATTTTTAAAAGAAAATATTATACAATTGTTTCTGCCCTTTGTGACAGCACATAGGTAGCCAACTTTTTAAAAGGTTCTCAGCTAACAAAATATAAAGGAAAACAGGACACAAACAAGTTTAAAGATTTACACATACCAATGAGAATATCAAGGATGCTAAATTATAATTGTGTCAAATATAGTTCAGAATTCATATAGAAATATAAATTTGCATTTCTAAAGCTGTGGGTATATTAATTGTTTAGCACATTATGAGGTTCTGAGCTATCCATACCTGGTAAAACTAAATAAAAAATACAGAAGCCAAATGAAAAATCCGTAGCTAAACACAGCAAGCCACAAAGCTCTCCACAATTTCTGAAAATCAAAGATCCTCGAGGCACACGAATGGACCTAATCTGCAAAGAAAATAAAACAAAAATTTCTGTCAATGCAATGGAGTTCACATAGAAATCGAATTCTGCAGTCACATCGGTCATTCTCAATGAGGTTCACGCCGATGTGTTATCACTAATAATCCAAGTAGAAACAACACTAGCGATACATACTGTATAATATGATAATTTAACGAAGTTCTATGGAAATCACGATACACACTAGCGATACATACTGTATAATATGATAATTTAACGAAGCTCTCCACAATTTCTGAAAATCAAAGATCCTTGAGGAGCACACGGATGGGCCTAACCTGCAAAGAAAGTAAAACAGAAATTCTGTCAACGCAACGGAGATAGCATAGGAACTCAGTTTCTCCCATTGCATAGATCATTCTCAGTGAGGTTCACGCCGAGTGTTATCACTAATAATCCAGGTAGTACCAACAACACTAGCGATACAATACTCAGTTTCTCCCATTGCATAGATCATTCTCAGTGAAGTTCTATTGAAACCGTACCTGGTTTCTGACGAGCCAGCATTGTTCCCTTTCACTTGAGGAGCCGGCCAATATTATAACGTGAGATGTGAATGCCACAGCGTTGAGAGATTGCCAGAACCCACAGGTACTAGAAATACGCGCGGCTTTGCCGCGCCCACTTTGAAGATTGGCCAGTTCATCTGTTTGCGGTGCATGAGTATTGTTTATTTTTTTTTACTTTGTAGTTAGACACATGAGTTGAAATAATCGTTGCTAAATTGTTTTTTTCTTTAATGTATTATTGTATTTGTTCGTGTTATTTGAAAATTATCATTTGTGGATGATTGTATATGTTAACCGCGGATTTTTCATTCTGTTGTTTATATATTTCAACTCCTGTAAAGATCGATTGGAACTTTTTTTTATTAATTTATTAATTGAGCATGGAGTAATATTTTTTGAAACATTTGAAACTAAACTGTTTTTTAGAGGTTGTCCACATTACAAAGTATCCACAAACCTAATTTTATAATTTTGGGATTAATATTTTAGCGTGTAGAGATCATTGAAGTTTCGTTTATTAATAAAAAAGATTATTCTAAATCATTCTAAATTAGCATATAGTAGGAAATAATAGAAGGCCAAAAAAAAGGAGGATAATCTGGTCCAGCGCATGGCTTGCACGGCCTCAGGGATGCCCCTGTACAAAGACACTCGTTCATAGTAGTAGGTGGCAGTGGCTTCAGGCCATCCTGCTTTGACCGAGTGTACGCCCTCCCAGTTTTTTTTTTTCTTTTTCCTGTCACTCACATGGACATCACTGCAGCGGCACATGCACTCATTAAAGGCACAGGCAGAGAGAGGACAGAGCACATGTCTATCGGCAGCACAGCGTGCTTCTCTGCCGTGCCACACCCGTTCTCCATCCTTAGCTCTCCTTTCTCCCAGCTCGTTTCTTCAGGAAATATCCAGGAGAGGGAGAGAAGCGAACGGCAGCTGTGGCGGGCGGCCGGTGGGACGGGTCCGGCTCCCGCGTTCCAGCAGCGGCGGCGGGCATGCCCGTGGCCTTCAGGGTCGGGGCTCGCGCACGTGCCTTGGGCAGCAGCGACGGCGGCAGGCCGGGGCCTACGCGCCGTGCCCGGCGGCAGCGGGAGCCGTCGACGTTTCGGCTTGCGGGGCCATGCGCACCCGCGACGAGCGGGCCGGCGCCGGTGGTCGGCCTTCGGGGCGGCGCCGGTGGTCGAGGCGGCGGGCTTCCGGGCCCGCGCAAGACGGTCGGGGGTGGTGCGCAAGGCCGGCTTCGCGTGTCCGGGCGGTGGTCTGCGCGGGCGCGGGACATGGCGCCCTCCGGCGAGGCTCCAGCCATGGCGGCCTGCTCCGTCCTTCGCGCGACCATGGAGTCCATCTTCTTCGCGAGCATGGAGCGGGCGTCGGGCGCGCGACATCCGCTCCGGCGCCCTCTCCTTCTCTTTTTCTCGCCGAACTCGGCGGCGGCTCTCTCGCTCTCGGGCGGAGGGTGGGGCGCGCGAGGACCGGGCCAACCCCCGCCGGATCCGTGTCACGGGCGACCGCCCCGTTCGCTTGGCTAGGCGCGAGCGCCGGCGAGGCCGTCTAGCTAGCGGCGGCGGCGATGAGGCGGCATCGTCGGGTCGGGCGGAGGACAAAGGAAGAGGGAGTGGCGGCGGGCTGGAGCTCTTCGCCTTCATCCCGCCCGCTACGGTAGCCGTCCGGTGCGCCACCGGCTCGGAGCAAGTGGCCCGGTACATCGCCGTGTGGGGTGAGCGAGGCAGGACTGAAGAGTATTTTTGCTAAAGGTCGAGGGCCTTTCTGCAAAATGGCCGTTAGACACCCGATCTCAGCCGTCCACTCGACCGATCGGACGGCCGAGAAAAGGAGGCGACGTGGCACGCTGGCTGGCCAGAGAATGTTGCAACTTTCGTATGTAGAAGATATGACGTGCTGCCACAAAAACAAGGACCAGCCTGCTTGTACATACAGGAACTAGCTATATATATACAACCATATTATGGATGTTTTTCTTTATCATACAGGCAGCTGATGGATGCATGGACAAGTAAGGAATGATGCTGCATTATCTTTCGAGAAAGCTGGACATGCATGCCATCTTGTGATGCGATGATGCAGACCACAAGCAAAGGAACAGAGGAGGACACTGCTTTTGTCCTCATCGGTCATCAGGGTATAAAGGAAAGGTAAAGAAACCTGTGGTATTGTGTTGGAGACGAGATGCCTGGTCTGCTGGCGATTTGACGAGGATGGCCGCCATTGTGTTCTGAAATGTAAATCTGTGCCAGCTTGCTGGGGACAACTACAGATGGAATCCTATAGGCTGGATCTCCTGGAGGCACAATCAGAAGGTGAACTGAATCAGAAGCTACTGTTGTGTTATGAACAAGCAGCGACTTTTTACAAGGTTGCAATTCTGATTTGGAAATGGTGGGACCACAATCCGCAGGGTATGAATGATGAGCTGGAGGCGCGGCCGCGCGGGGTTGGGCGGCGGCGGCCGAGATCGGCGTCGGCTGGATCAGTGCCGGACGAGAGTTTTTGCTTTTCAGTACACGGCTGGGACCGAATGTAAATGGCCCACTGGGCCTCCATCACGAACGCCAAAGTTCAAATCCAACGTGACGGAAACGTGCTCTCGAGGTTTTTTTTACAACAATTAGCTCTAGAGTTCACATATACAGTAAGCTGTACTTAGAGTTCGGAACTTGTTATTAGATTCAGTCAGCGCTATATTTGCACAGATGAGATCATGCTCCATAGCTATGTTCCGAGTCACAATTATCTAGGCATTATGATCTCATCCTCAAACCAAACATTCCGAAAAGGTAAACCCTTACAAACCTATTGAGAGTTTACAATTGTCGATCCGTCTCTCACATATCACATTTTCGTATCTATATACCGAGAACTTTCTCTGACTATGGGTGGGACACTACGAACAACCGAACAAAGCAATATGAGGGCAGAGACAGCAGACTAAAGTCGAAGTGTACTATTCGGTCCTTAGTTCGGTGGATCTGCTGACTAAGTCACCAAAGGAGAAACACGATTCAGCTACTTGCAATGCAGGCTAACTGGGAACGACTATATGCATGATGGCGTGCTGAAGATAAATACGGATGGTGCTTTTTGAAAGAAACAAGGGTCGGATCGATCTTGTGGTTTTATAATTAGACAGGGGATGGAATTGTTTTTTTTAGAGCACACCTAAGCGCGTATTTCAAGGAGATAGAATTGTTAGTGGAGCTGGTAATCCAGGGCTAGCTTCCAGGCTACGTACATGATGACTTAAGTACTTAACGGCAGAAGCCTGGGGACGTGAAGGCTCTTGACTGTACGTAAGCTCTCAGGGTGTCTCGAGAATCTAATGCTTTTAAACAAGCACCGTGCGGCATGATGTGATATACGTGAACTTTTGTTTGAGCATTTTATTGTTTCCAATTTTTTTCTGATACCTCTAACATGCATAAACTTTTCTACGCACAATCGAGCTTGCTAGTTTGGGTTTAGCATATAAGCCCACATTTCAACCGCCGTCACCCATGGGTCTATAGCCAGTCGGTCTCTCTCCAAACATACACACACCAGCAGAACTCCCAAAATCAATCAAATCACCTATGTGTCCTGGTTTAGAGTGGTTTTAAAAGGTTGTTTGACTTTCTTATTAAAAATCAATAAATACTATGTAAGATTCTTAAAACACAAAACTATATCTAAGCTTTCAAAGTTTTCAAAAACAACTCTAGAAATATATTGAGATATGAAAATCCTAACCTCATGAAAATATCTCTCGATGCCTGAAAAATAGATTTAGCTCTAAAAACGAAAAACAATATCATAAAATCTTGAAAAGAAATCCCAAAACATTAATGTCGGATGCATTGATGTTGAAATTGTTTCATGAATATTTTAGATTACATGACTAAAGCTTATCACAACTGTAGAGAAAAGATAAGAAAATATCTGCATAAGTACTGTTTTAAGCATACAAAGATCATGCATGCCACTATGCAGACCATATATATATACTCCGTCTATCCTAAAAAGACAGCACATATTGTTTTCTAAGAAGTCAATTAAAAGAATGATTAAGTTTATATAAAATAGTATCAACAATTAGATTACATGACTAATCTAATGATATTTATTATGTATCTTAAATGTTTGTACTTTTTATATAGATTTGGTCAAATTTGAAATTTATTGACTTCTTAGAAATCAAGATGTGCACTTTTTCAGGGCAAGGGAGTATATGGAAGCACGGATAGCAACAACCATAATAATTCCCAATGTTTTGGAATCATGAAAACATTTTTTTCAAAAGAGATTTGCTGTAGTGTTCAAAAGGAACCACTGGTTCGTACGGATCTTTTTTTTTATCCATTTATGTTTAAAAGAAAGGAATATGCAATTGTTTCAGGCCTTTTGTGACTGCACATTGGTAGCAAAGTATTCAAAAGGTTTTCAGCTAATGAGCAACTAAAATATAAAGGAAAAGAGTACACAAACAAATTTAAAGATTTACACATCCATTGACAATATCAAGGATGCTAAATTATAGAATATAGTTCAGAATTCAATTTAATTGTTTAGCACATCATGAAGTTGGGAGCTATCCATACCTGGTAAAATTAAATCAAAAATACAGAAAGCCAAATGATAAATCCGCAGCTAAACAGGCCAACAGCAAGCCATAAAGCTTCTCATAAATTCTGGAGATCAAAGATTCTTGAGGCACACGAATGGGCCTAATCTGCAAAGAAAATGAAACAGAGATTCAGTCAACGCAATGCAGTTAACATAGGAAATCAAATTCTCCCATTGCATCTGTCGTTTTCAAAGACATTCACGCCAATGTGTTATCACTAAATCACTGATAATCCAGGTACCAAGAACACTAGCTATACAATACTGTGTATGATAGGATAATTTAACGAACTTCTATTGAAACTGTACCTGGTTTCTGATGAGCCAGCATTGTATGCCTTTCAGTTGAGGAGACTGCCAATATTATAATGTGAGATTGTAAGAACCAACAGAGGCTAAGTGTGAGGTATGAGGTGCTGCAACAAAAACAAAGACCACCCTGCTTGTACAGGAACTACATATATACAACCATATCATGGATGCTTTTCTTTTCATACAAGTAAGGAATGATGCTGCATTGTCTTTTTAGAAAGCTGCATTGTCTCATGATGCGATGATGCAGGGCACAAGCAAAGGAACAGAGGAGGACACTGCTTTTGTCCTCATCGGTCATCAGGGTATAAAGGAAAGGTAAAGAAACCTGTGGTATTGTGTTGGAGACGAGATGCCCGGTCTGCTGGCGATTTGACGAGGATGGCCGCCATTGTGTTCTGAAATGTAAATCTGTGCCAGCTTGCTGGGGACAAGTACAGATGGAATCCTATAGGCTGGATCTCCTGGAGGCACAATCAGAAGGTGAACTGAATCAGAAGCTACTGTGTCATGAACAAGCAGCGGCTTCCAAGGTTGCAACTCTGCTTCGGAAATGGTGGGACCAGTCGCAGGGGTTGGCGCTGGGACGACGAACCAAAACAAACTGGAGCTAGAGGCGCTACGCGCCGCTGAGCTGGAACGGCATGACGCTGCGGCCGTGGGCGGCGCATCGCTGGGGTCGAGCAAACGAATGCTTTCGACCAAACATGTGACACGATGTTGAGTGATACACGTGAAACTTCAGCTTGAGCATTTTTATTGTTTCAAAACATTCTCTTGTACCTCGTAGCATATAAACACACATCTGCACATGTGAGCTTGCTAGTTTGGGTTCAGCATTAGAACCGGGACAGCTCCATGCTCATGTACGTATTTGGTAACGTGACTCGTGATTTAGCTCGGTCCTCGACCTGCTAGCAATACAAGGCCTTGGAGCCGTATTTGAGATTAAAAAAATAAAATAGCCAGATTATTGCATAACTATATCGTCGCATGAGCTTCTAACACAAAGCCCTACTACGTTTCTAACTATATGAATTATTATATTTATGCTAAAAGCACTATGCATATATAGAATTACCGTGGCAATGCACGGGTTATATTCTAGTCTAGTCGTAGTCAGTCAGCAACTTCACGACGGGCAAGAACAACAATTGCCGGCCACACTGACACGTGACACGTAGCCGGCAAACTCTCTCTGTGTTTGATTTGAATGATGAAACTCGCTCGTCATGAAATCCACCTGACCCGCCGCAGTCGTTCCTCGCCACAACGCATGAGCCCACTTACGACCCACGCCGATGAGGCCCGTTCTATTTCTCGGCCCACTTGAGAGCCGAACTCGACGCTCACGCCGCACACGCCGGTTCAATTTCGACCGTTGCGACGCGAACGGAAGGTTCCAATCCCAAATCCAAATCCGCCGCCCGCCGCCTACGCATCCCTCTCCCCCTCCTCCAAACTCGCCGAGATCCACAGCTCGCACCGCGTCTCCTCGCCCTCACCACCACCGAGCACCCACCCACCTAGCCGCGCACCTAGATCGCGAAGCGAGATCGTTCCCCATCCCCACGGCATGGCGGCGGACGGGACGACGCCCCGACGCGGCGTTCGCGGGTGACCAAGGGCGGCGTGGTGCTGCAGACATCTTCCTCAACGCGCCCCCGCCGGGCGCGCCACGACGACGCGCGGGGGATGAGGACGGCGGCGGCGGCGGTGAGGAGGAGGGGGAGGAGGACCCGCCGGTGATGGTGGGGCGGCACCCCGACCGCCACGTGCGCGTCGACCACCCCGGCGTCGGCCCGGTTCCACCTCCGAGCTGCGGTGCCGAAGGCGGCGGCGCATCTCCGTCACCGACCTCGGCTCCGGTGAGACGCCAAACGCCGCCCCGCTGTTCCCGTTTCCGCCTTCCCCTCTTCACTCGCGTCCATCCGCGTGCCGAGCGAGCTCATGAGCGCGGCGCCGGCACGGGTTGGTCCCGATCCCGCGGACCGGGCTGCTCGCACGACCGTGGTGCCGTATGGTATTTGGGGATGGATTTTACTAGGATCATCTCGGGATGGGGATCGACGCTGCCTTGTTCGGTGGGATTTGGGTTCGATTTTGTCCCCATCGAAATTTCCTACAGAATTCTCGTGTCCACGTCATCCAATTTCAATTGAACCGATGTGGTAGCTAACTCGGTGTATTCCCACCGTTGGGGATCTTCATTCGATGCAGTGCACGGGACATGGGTGTCGGGGCGACGAATTCCGCCCAACACGCCGGTGGATCCGGCCACCGGGGACATCTTTCTTGCGCCCGGGGCCTCTAAGAGGGAGTACGAGGCTGCTCGGGCTGTCGCTGCGTGAGGCGCTTGAGATGGACGATCCGCTGTATATGCCGTCGCTGCCTGAGGAGGACAAGGAGGAGCCACAGGTTAAGGTAGCAACTCGGTACCTAATTCTCGTTCATATAGCCCGTGGATTAGTTGGTCTGTTGTTTTGGTGCTAGCAGTTGATTCCATGCTGTCTAAGTGTTTGATGAAATGTACAGGAACCAAGCAGCCAACTAGTGCCTGGGCACAAGGACTCTGTGGACTTGGAGACCCATCAGGTTTGTTCGCAGCAAATCAGTGTTACTGAATACCGAATATATTGTATGAAATGATTGTTACTTTGTCAGTACCTTTAGAGCTGCAATACATGTTTATTGATTTGACAACCTGAGACTGCAAAGTGGCGACTGATGTAGTTTTTGTTTTTTGGTTTTATATGGTTATGTATGATCTTCTCTGCATCTAAGTAATGGTCCTGCTGTGTTGCAAATTCAAATGCAGCAATGTGGATTGCCTCAATTGTTTCCAATATTTGATATGTTGACTAGTGCCTCCACTGTAGTAGTCCTTGTATGCATGTTCTATGAATATATAGTGTCTTATTTCTCAAATCCAATTTGCACTACAGGATTTCCTGCATGCCACATGAACTAGATTTGTCCTGTTAATCGGTCACTGTTCAATCAACATTCTCTTAGTTGTTTACTGCATTGACGCTCCCATTTGACAGTACCCAGCTGCCTAGTTCCAATAAATAATATTATCAACTTTTTCCCATGCCTTGTGGATGCTGCACGCCTGCCTGGTGCTAAATTTGATTGAAAATAATTCTGTTACCTAAATGAAATTTTGTCATGCTGTACTGCTATAGATTTGTTAGTATTTGGACATTTTATGCCAGTCGAAATACATTGCGCATTTGCATAGAGCCATAGAATAAGTGTGCTCCTGATTCTGTTGTGCTAAGTTAAATTTCTCTGAGATGATATGCCCGTTGTTTGTTTGCTTATAGTTTGAACAAATGATTTTAAAAAAGCCTGGGTGTGGTTTATCCCTGAGTTTTTTTTCTTAGGTGGACAGAATGATTTTTTTCCCAATGGTAGGTGTGTGTAATTTTCAGCTTGTGTCAAGCAACATTTTGTCCACATATGAATTCACTTTGCTGCTGTTTGAATGTTCTATTCACATGAAATGCTTATCAGTATCTTTAGAACTGCAATACATGTTTATTGATTTGATAGCCTGAAACTTCAAAGTGGCATCTGATGTATTTTTCACATTTTGGTATTAATGTGGTTGATGTATGATCTTCTTTGCATCTAAGTAATGGACCTGCTAGTTGCAAATTCTAATGCAGCAATGTGGATTGCCTCAATTGTTTCCATATATTTGGTGTGTTGACTAGTACCTCCACTGTAGTAATCATTGTATCTTGTCCTTTGAATATATAGTTTCTTATTTTCAGATCCACTCTGTGCTACAGGATTTCCTACATGCCGCTTGAACTAGATTTGTTCTGTTAATTGTCACTGTTCAATCAACATTCTCTTCTTAGTTGTTTACTGCATTGACACTCCCATTTGACAGTACCCAGTTACCTAATTCCTATAAATAATATTATCAACCTTTTCCCATGCCTTGTGAATGCTGCATTCCCGCCTAGTGCTAAATTTTATTGAAAATAATTATGTTGCCTAAATGAAATTTCAAATTTGTCATGCTACTACTGTAAATTTGTTATAATTTGTGCACTTCATGCAAGTCGAAATACATTGTGCATGTCCATAGAGCCATAGAATATGTGTGAACCTGATTCTATTGTGCTAAGTTAAATTTCTTTGAGATGACATTCCAGCTGTTTGTTTGCTTATTTTGACAACTGATTTATAAAAAAGCTTGGGGGTGGTTTACCCCTAAGTTTCATTTCTTAGCTTGACATATGATTTTTCCCAGTGTGTGCATAATTTTCAGCTTGTGTGAAGCAACCATTTGTCCACATGAATTCACTTTGTCAGCTGTTTGAATGTTCTATTCACAAGTTAAACACTCTGTTCTTGCATTTATTTTGTATGTTGAAGTCAAAGCATATCAACACTTAAATGTGTGTCCATAATAGAAAACCAAATTTTGTGACCTTAATTTAGTTTGTAAACCTAGTCAACTATAAATTGCATGAGGATAGACTATGATGAGCTGACAATATATATCCATTATCCAATTCCACTTGTAAAAGTCATCTATATGCTCAAGTTGCTAATAGCAATGGTTTACATTTTAAACATGTATGTCAATTCTTTGGTTTTCAATATCTTTGGTTGTTACTGTTCCTTTCATGCCTTCAATTGTTTACAAGAGTTATATTGTTATGTTGCCTTCCTCTTTTTTTGTCATACAGATTTTGATCTTTGGATCCATTTTTTTGAAATGATTGCTAACTGTCTGATCTAATATCCAGGATTCAAGTGAGCAAATTGTGCCAGAAGACATTGCATTTCCAGCCAATGTGCCTCCCTCAAAGACCTCCATTGTCCGACTTTGTTCACCCCTTCTTTGCGGAAGAGCCTTCACTTTCCCAATTTCATGAGAGAAGAGATGGAGTGACAGAGGAAAAGTTGGTTGACAAGAATCAAATTTCAGAATCTTTTGGTTCATTGATCATACAGAAATGCCAGCACACCGACAAATGCCGGAAAATCAGTCCAGACATGACAAGCAGATGCCTCAAACAAAATGTCCAAGAGGTCGAAGTTGAAGTCGGTCAAATCACTTCGTGTTGATACAGCCAGGAGCAGGGATAGAAGCAGCACTCTGAGCCATAACATTCAGAAGGGAGAACAAAATGAGATTCTTGTATCTTCTCAGAGCTGTGGGACTGAATGCACTGCATGTATTGCATTATTTGGTAATTCTAAAGTTGAAAGAGCTGAAGAAAAGGAAGAGTTGATTGCTGAAGATAAGGTTGACATGAATCCCCCAGCCAGCATGATCATGGAGGGAAGTATAAAAGAGAGAAAACCCGAGGATTATATCCCACAAGATCCTTTGCATTTCAAGGATGATGCATTCACCGACCAAGAAATTCCACAATTGAATGGTGCTACCGTTCATACGTAATCCGAGCTTGTTTCGGAAAATCTTATAATGCCGTAAATGAAGCATGATGGTTTGAACCATCTTAACTTGGAGGGAGCTCTCTCGTAAAACAAGAAAATTGATCCAAATAAGATTGCTAAGGGTCCTGGGAACCGCCTTCAAGGCACCATTTGTGGGAATCTATTTGACAATTTGGATACCGAAGGAATTGAAGATGAAGGGATCCGCCCACTGACAAGTATGAAATCACCCCCAATGTATCGTGTAACATTATAATGGAGAGGAGCCATGGAGGTCCGAAGCCTACCATCTCCCAACATTTGATGGATTCCATTTCCCTCTCGCTTAGATCATGACGACTTTTCTCGAAATGAGAACTCCAAGCCGAACACCGGAGATCGTGAAATCAAATGAACCCGCCCGAGAATCTTGATCCATTAATGCCCATTTCACATCTGGAATTCAAAGATGACATCCTTTTGGATATGGAAAACTCGGGTCGCGCTCTTGGGAAGTGTGAGGCTATGTCCCCCGTGAAAGAGGAAAATCTGTTCTCGTACAAGGAAAATGTGACTCCAGCCTCTAAGGTGAAGACCACTAGTAGGAGAGTTCTTGGCGCAAGGATGGATAATTCAAAGGTCGGTGGCAAATGCTTCAAATAAGAAAAAGTTCTTGGGTCGAGGGTGGATAATTCAAAGGTCGACAGAGAATAGTTCGAATAAGAAGCAATGCGTGAGTTATCATCGAAGTCCGAAAATTCCACACGGTAGATTCTGATGTTTTCTATTCGATAAGGAGAATTTGACCTCAATATCTTCAGCAGCATGAAAGCAAGGAAGTGTTTTCCCAAGGACCTCTCAATCGACTTAGATCAAGATCAGAATCATTCTCGCTCCGACAAGGAGAACTTGACCCCACTATCTTCTCGCAGCTGGAAAACAAGGGATATGTCTCGAAAACCGCACACGTGTTGAAAGTGCGATCGCCAAAAAAGGATTGCCGATAGGCTCCCCTTCCGCACTCTTTTGTCAAATTCTCCTTTGAGACCCGCTAGCTCGCATGATTGTACCCTTTGTTGCTAGTCCAAATGACATTGCTGCTGGGTGACTTGGTTATCAAGTTGGAAGATAAATTCAACAAACTTTCAAGTAAGTTACTAGAGTTATTATATCTTTATGCTCCATATGAATGTGTTTGTTACTAGAGTGATTATATCTTTATGCTCCATATGAATGTGTTTTTGTTTTAGTATCGCATCCGACATGACCAATCTTTATGCTGGACAGTGTAATAACCAAGAATCAGCAAGGCTGGACAAGGTATGAAAACCCGGACTATGGTGGCTAATACGTACGTCTTCTTGATGACGAATCTAGGAAGGCCATTATGCTGTTAAGAGGCCTCGAAAGGAACTCATCTGTTCATACCAAGGATTGGTAAGTTCAGAGCAAATACAAATGTTGTAAATGTTGTGAGCTTATTCTCGTATGCTCCCATCACCAAATGTTTTGAAATTTGAACAAATGTCTGCTTGCATTCATCATTAATTATGTTGTTTGCTTATTGTTGAGTTAATGCTTATGATACTCAATACTCCTCAACAATCAGTCTATGCTTATAATGTTAGCAACTTAAAGGCTGCTAGCTTCTACATTTTTTACTTCTAAATTGTCCTTTCAGGCTGTTAACTTAAGAGCTGCTAGCTTCGCATTTTTTACTTGTAAACTGTCCTTTCAGGCTGTTAGCTTTAAGAGCTGCTAGCTTCTGCATTTTTTACTTGCAAACTGTCCTTTCAGCTGTTAGCTTAAGAGCTGCTAGCTTCTACATGTTTTACTTGTAAACGGTCTTTTCAGGCTGTTAACTTAAGAGCTGCTAGCTTCATGTGCTTTGAATTCTAATTCTTCCCATTCTACTAATTGTTTCAATCCATCTTGCCTGTGATATGTGCATTGCGTTGCCCTGTTTGATTGTGGCACAGATCTACTTTGCACTTGCTGACTGAATTACTAGTGTGTGCTACTTCTTGCTAACTGAAGTACTACGTTTCTCTTTACTGTCTCCACAGTTATCAGGGAGTTGGATTCCATGAAGCAGCGTGAGGGCCTGTTCAGGCGGTCAACGAAAGCAACCTCCATCCTGCAATGGATCGAGGAGTGCATGGCGACGGAGAGCTGGTGGATCCACGTCCGTAGCTCCGCCGACATGTTCCCCGGTGGCCCCGACCCCGCCCGCGACCCCCTCCGCGCAGCGCGTCGGCGAGGAGATCGACATCGGCTCCTCCGGGACCTTCAACCGGATGGCTGCCCTCTTTTCCCCGCGACTCGCGGACGTCGTCTCTCCCTGGCCCGAGGACCGCGTGCTCGATCGCGCCCTCGACTTCAGCAGGCTCCGCAGCGGCGGCGACAAGGTCGTCGTCCCGTCTAACAACGTCACGCTCAAGATCAAAGCCATGGCAGAGGTACGGTACCACCACCTGAACCATCATCACTTGCATTCAGTCTGTCATTCAGAATTTCAGAAAGCAGAACCATCATCACTTGCATTCAATCTGTCGTTCAGAATTTCAGATGACCATGTCTGTTCTCTGCTGGGCATTGGAAGTTTGGAACTGAAACTGTTTGGTTGCGTTGAACGTGTGCAGGGCTTGCCGTGCGAGGGGGCGAACGAGTTCCGGAGTCCCCGATGGACCCGTCGTCGAGGCGGTTCATGTGGGCGGCCGCGCGCGCGGGGTCGGCGTGGTCGTGCCCGGACGCGTCGGCGCCGGCGGAGAACTACTACAACAGCCACCACCACGCGATGAAGCGGAGGGTGGTCCCGGCGAGGCCCGGCGCCCGTGCCGCCAAGGGCCTAAAGCTCATCCTGCGTCACAACTCCCTGTACGCGCAGGCCAGCGACGCCGCCGTCAACATGAGGCCGCTGCTGTCGTCGATGGCCTCGGTGTGACTGTGTGAGAGTGAGAACCATCAGGCCAGGGCCTAGGGGGAAGCAGTTTCCCTTGTGGGGAATGACATTTTTTAATCATGTAGTAGTAGTTATTTTGCCAGTGGTGGGTGGTTTTTGCTGGCATGATTTCCATGCCGAGACATGACACTGTCAGTGGTTTCGTTTTGGGCCATCGGTGAATGTGCAATGGCAAGAGCTGCCGCGGCGCACCTGGAGATGTCTGTACCGTTGGTTGTGACAGAGGACGGGCGGCATTAGAATAATGAATTTGGGTCTGGATGTCGTGTTGCTCTGAGCAGAATCTTACCAATGTTTTTCTGAGTAGAAAATTTGGCGTGCTACCTGTTGAGGATCACTTAAATCGCTGCAAAACTGGACGGAAATCCGTGCATGTACCGGTAATTCATTAAAATTGCGTCAAAGCAATAAGAGGCTCTGGTCCCTGTATTGGTCAAAGCAATAAGCAGCACAATTGACACACAGATCACAGTCACAGGTCACCACCATTTGTAGCCTACGGAAGGCAAAGCTCCTCTCATGCCCCCATGAACGGCAGTGTACTTTACTGACACAACAAATGAACGAAAGTGCAAACGCAGTTATCGAGGAATTTAGAGAAAGAAATTGCCATTTATCAACTAAACTGACACTTAACAGCAGAGAAGTTGTACTTCTAGGGAAGTAATGTCTAGACCATGTTCAATCTACATCACCAGTTCTACATATATAAGCAGTTGATCATAGTAGCCACATTGTACCATCCCTCCTTTAGCTGATACCACAGGACAACCACTAACATCTCAGAATAGGCCAGCAGATCGACAACTCATCCAAAACTTCAGATACCATGAGTTCCAATGCGCTAGGTTTTGCTGGGATTCAAGAGTTCGCCTAGATTCAAGTGCAAGTTGTTCCTCATGGTTCTCCTTCCAGTTGCACCAGCATTGCCCTTCCTCATCAAAGCTGTTAACTCATTGTAGTCGATTTGACCATCCTGAAGTGGAAAACCAAATCGAAATTAAGCGGCGAGCAATCAAAACCAAGATTTATGAATGCAATTAAAGCATAAAGACAGAGAAAGTAGATTGAATTAAATACAAAAGGGACTAACATTGTTCAATATCTTTAATCATATCCTCGAGGTGGATGTTATCAAGACCAAATTCACGACATGCTTGTGACAGCTCATCAATGGTTATGAAGCCACTTCCATTCCATCTTTGTCAAAAAATGAGAATGCTGAAACCAAGTTTTCCTCCCTCTCCAGCTTATTCTTGTGCAATATAGCTGCCATGAATTCACCGTAGTCGATGGTGCCGCTGTTATCAATATCCGCCTGGAACAAATGTACCAAAAGGAATATCAATATCCACAGAGCATATCTGCGAGGAATTATGATTGAACTAGTAAAAGGCTGGAGGAGCACTTACTGCTTCCATTTAAAGCCTGGATTTCATTCTCCATTAGTTCAGAGCCTACCCTTTTCAAGCCATGTTCAGGTCATCAAATGTTATAGTCCCACTGTTGTCGGAATCAATCATCTTGAACAACTCCTTGAGGCCTCCAATCTCTTCCTCAGACAGGCTTGCTGCAATAACCTGAATATTGAAAAGATGCCTATAATATGTCATTTGTTTAAGATGGTCAGTGCAAGTTTTGTGTTATGTACTAAGCATTAGAGGCATTCTGCAATCCCCGTGACCAAATAGTCCCAATTAACAAATACTCTATAGCTAATTACCAAGTAAAATAGCAGAAAAGCAAAATCCAGAAAATCATATCCAATATCTACAATATTTTGCTTTGACAACATGAATCAGAAAACCTGGATCGAACATAGCGAGCATTGTGAAACATACAAGAAAGCAGGGGTGTAAATAAGCATGAGATCATACATATGAGTATGACTATCAATCTGACTGAGCTCTACTAGATTGTATTTGGTTAGAGAATAAAGCACCACCTTCACAGTGATCATGACAGAGGATCCACTACAGTTAAACAGTAAGATTCTTTCAGACAGAATGGGAAAATAGAGCCATATGGAGCTGGCCTTAGTATATATCAAGAAATAGAGATCATGCCAACATTAACGTCTACTGTGCCTTAACTATTAGGTTCCACATGAAACCAAATGGTATAGAATCAGATATCACATCAAATAGGTGCAGAATCCATCCCTCATAGAGATGGTTGTGACTGCCACAAATTACCTCTGCATGCTTCAGCAAATTCTCTTGTTCAATTCTGTTCCTTTAGAAGCCTCATTGATTGGCTTCCCACAGGCTTCTTCAGTCGCCTCACAAGTATTAGATAAAAATGCCAGAAGCTTTTGCCTGAGCAGTGGTGATAACTTGTCACAGCCTGTCAATGGCTCCAATGACGGAACCACTCCTTTCTTCACCAGGACCCCAAATGCACTCCTCACACAGCGTGCAATCGCCTCTTTCCTCTGCACATCATAGTTGTCAATCAGCAGAAACAGGAACTCAAGCAGCATGTTCGTGATATCAGCATACTGAGACACCGAGTTCACCATCAGGAGCATAGCAGGTTCGATATTCATGACACTCCCCCTCCCCTCCTCGAACAACAACCAGTCATAGAACAGCGCCAGCTTCGCATTCGCCAGAACATAGCACTTGCTGCAGCTCGTCAGCAGCCAGCCCACGACCGCCCAGCGAGCAATGACACCAGACTGCATGACCTCATTGGTCGGGTGGTACCCGCAGCATATGAAGCGCACAATGTCGGGGATCCTCTCCACCCCTCCAGGCACCATCAGGTGCTTCCTCGCGAACCACAGCTGGTACCTCTTCTGATCCCCCACTTCACGTTGTTCATCATGAACAGGAGCTGCGTCTCCATCTCCGGCGTGATGGCCACCGCTGCGCACCACCGGGGCGTGTTGGTCCGGCAGGCGTCGGCGGCACGGTCAAGAATCGAGTCTCGCCACAGCACCTGGAACTCCGGCACGAGCGCCACCTCGTGGAGCGACCTCACAAGCTCCCTTCCGAGCAGGGCGCAGACTTGGAAGTGATCCCGCAGCACGGAGACGCAGAACGACACTAGCCTTCCCCTGCACTCCAGCAGATTTTCCGCACCCTTGCACTCCTCGCAGTCCCTGCACTCGACGCTGCCCGCGGCGGCCGGAGCGAGGCGGTTCTTGGAGAGGAGCCGGAGGAAGGCGAAGACGGCGGTGGCGAGGAGCTGGGGCTCTTCGTCGGCGAGGAACGCGGCGTGCGCGCGCAGGACCTCGAGCAGTTGGGCGTCCCCGGGGAACGGCACGCGGCGGAGGAGGGAGGCGAGGAGGGGCGCGAACCCGGGTGCCGCGGCGCGGGCGAGCTCCGAGGCGGCGAGGAGGAGGCGGGCGCGCGGGTGGGGGAGGAGGAGGGGGAAGGGGAGGGAGAGGAGCGCGGACGCGAAGGCGTGGTAGAAGGCCGGGAACCGGGCGCCCGCCGCGTGGAGGACGACGAGGAGGCGGCGCGGGAGCGGGGGCGGGGAGGGGGAGGTGAGGAAGGCGAAGGCGAGGGCGTGCGGGAGGTGGGGCGAGGAGAGGGAGGATGGGGATGGGGACGGGGAGGGGAGGAGGAGGTGTGCGGTGAGGAAGGGGTGTTCCGGGGAGGAGGCGGAGGAAGGGGAAGGGTGGTGGTCGCCGCCGGCGAGGAGACGCGGTGGAGGCGGAGACGGCGGCGGCATTGGGGAGGAAGGAGATTGCCCGGCAGGAGAATCAGATAGGCTCGTGTATCGAATTTGTTCGTGGGCCGGCCCAAAAGACACGGCGAACCTACTGGGTGTTAGTTCCTGAACGGGCTTTTATCATGTGGGTGACAGAAATAAGGAAAAAGTCTATTTTTTTCTCCCTCAATTTTTGCAAAAGTCTGTTTTTGCTTCCTGAACGCCAAAACCGGTAAACCACCCCTCCACTTTTTAAACAATGTGTTTTAGTTTCCTAGAGCGGTTTTGAAGATGGTTATGTCTTTTATTTATTTATTTATTTCAGCTGAATCTTTAAAAATTATAGTAACTCATAGCAAAATCATAAAAAAAATTAAAATTTTGTTGGACTCCACATGTGCGATCTACAAATTAAAAATACAATATCATATGCTTTAGTTAAAAAGTTTTTGTCGTAGGTTTAGATCTATTCTTTTAAGTAATTAATTGAAATAATTTATATCTTCAGTTTCTAACGTCCATTTATGTTGGAATTTTTATGGAGGGCTAATTGTTGTATGCATGAATTATAGTAAAAATTCATACTTATTGGATCATATATAACTTAGTTATAGGTTTATTTAGATTTAACAAGCATAAACCTAAATAAATATATAACTAAGTTATACATAATCTAATGAGTATGAAATTTTTACTATACTTTACTCATACAATAATTAGGCCACCATAAAAAATCCAATGTAATTGGACAATAGAACTGTAGTTATAGATTATACTAATTAATTACAGAAAATCCTATATCTAAATCTACAATAAAAACTTTGTACTAAAGCATACTATATTATATATATTCACTATATAGATATATAATCACATTAATATAGTCTTGACATTTTTTCTCTGATCTCAAAGTACAAAAATATTACTTGTATGTATATCATAATTTTAATTTTCATACTACTGGGATAGATAAATATTAACTTCCATGACTTCCTTTGAAAACACATGAAAATCTATAATTCTAATATATGTATATCTCTATTCAAGCGGTAAAGATTAAATGCCGACATATTAGTGACTGGTCTGTTCGTTGATGGTTATGATAAAGACCTCTTTGATTTGTCCGCATGGCATCTCTCGTTGACGTCGAGGAAATGCATCGATGTTGAACAGCTTTAGAGTACATTTATTTATTTTACATTTATATATAAGAAAGTACTCAATATTTTAGTTCAGGATTTGATAAGTTGGATCATTGGCCGATCCAATTCTACTAAAAAAATAGGTACATTCCAAGAAAAAAAGGCATGAATATTTGCATATGATATGATAAGAAAAGTCAAGGGTTCAAGTACCTATGATATTACATTTCTTATTTGTTCTTATGTCCATGTTATTAGAAAAAAAAAGAAATGCAAACAGGAGCCAACATGCGAAAACAAAAAAAATGGACTCAAGAAAAACGAAAATCTCACGTGCGGAACGCGATCGCAGAAAAGGACTTGAAGAGACGTGCATGAAGACAGAATAAACAGATCGCAATGGACCAATCGGGCGCGCCGGACGCCGTCAGTCAACCACGCGCTCCGGCCATGCATGGCCGCGACGGCTGGGAACAAAACAAGCCACAGCGGCCGTCCAAAAAATCGCCAAGACAGAGGCAGCGGCCGATGCTAATCAGAACGCCCGTGCAGCACGCGACAAGGACAAGAAGGTCCAGCTCCGGAAGTCCTCTCGGTCAGCTGCTTTGCTTAGCAGCAGTTAATGATGCACCATCCTGCCATTTTTTTTTTAATTTTGACAAGTACCCATCCTGCCAATTGTTTCTACTTTGAATACAATGCTTGGCATATATTTAATCCATTTCAATTTACAAGACGTTTGACTTTTTTAACCCCAAATTTCACCACTGCCTTATTTAAAAAATTTATAAAAAAAATAGTCAAGTTGAAGTCATTATTGAAGAACTTTTATTAATAAAGGAAGTCATGTCAAAAAAAGTGATATTTTGAACAATTGAATAAGGCGAACGGTTAAAATTGGTGTTAGAAAGGTCAAACGTCTTGTAAATTGTAATGGAGGGAGTATGGCTTAATAGGGCTGCACACACCTTTGTTGTTTTATACAATAGTAACTACTCATCAGTGCAACAAAGATTGTTCAAAATAATCCTGCCATGTATTTTTTTTTTAGTACAATTTGGTTTGAACCATTACTACATGTATGCACGTGTCAAACGTCACAACCAAAATTTTGGATTTTTCTAGTGAGGTGGGGTTCTCCTCGTATTTTAGCATTCAAGTTTTAGTACAAACTTTTCCTACCAAATGTCTCTGTCTTCAATGCAGATCCCCGTGTGCATGACTAGTGATAGTGTTTGATTTTATTAAAACACTAGGTTAATTTTACCATTTTGGTACTGCGTGTGCGCATGAATGCTGTGTACGCCAATATGTCAGTTTACAAGAGGTGTTTTCCGCGTGTGATATATAGGCATCGATATAAGAAAGTTGGTTAAAAAGCTTTCGGGATTTTGGTTCTTTTTAAAAAAAAGCTGGGTTTTTAACATTTGGCTTTCTGGTTGCAGACTTTTTGCTATTATCTTTTTTGAAATACATTTTTAGCTTCTCATCAGCATACTAAAAGCTAAAAATACTTTTTCACAAAAAAAGAAACTAAAAATACTCCTCAGAACGTGCTTTCACAAATGTCTTAGTAGGCCTTGGTGGAGGCCCATAACGGCACGCCAACTGTATTTTACATTTTTTAAAAACCCATATCAGTTGTATTTCTTATCTACTGTAAAAAAAAAATGTACACCTATTTTTAAAAAAAAATGTATATTACAATTGAATTAATTATTATTATATATCTGATTGACCTAGGAATAACATTTTGTTTCTTTTTACTGGTTATTGCTCTGTTACTTTTTTTATACCCATTTTTATAATTTTTTTATCAATATAGATTTATATAATTCCCCCATCACAAGTCCAAGTCCATCCAAGTCTGTCCCAAAATAGACTTCATTTAACTTTGACCAGCACTATCTATAAAAATGTGCTAAAAGTGTTGTACGATAGTTTTACAATAAATAATTCTAGAATTTCACAAATAAATAAATAAATAAATAAAACAATTCTAGTAATGCTAATCCTGTGTTATCAACCGATATTAATTGTAGATATTGATTTTTATCATTGATTATAGATATTGCTGGTCAGAGTTAAAAAGAATATAGATCGTACCATGCAGAAGAATTTAGAGAAAGGAATTGCCATTTAATATCAACTACACTGACACTTAACAGCAGAGAGGTTGTACTTCTAGGGAAGTAATGTTTAGACCAGTTCAATCTACATCGACAGTCATACATATAGAAGCAGTTGATCATAGTAACCACATTGTACCATCCCTCTTCTCTAGCTGATACCACCAGTACTACGAAAATTCTCCAGCATCTTAGTACTACCATAGGACAACCACTCAACATCTCAGAATAGGCTAGCAGATCAACAACTCATCCAAAACCTTCAGATGCCATGAGAATGTACCCCGACAAGGCTTTCGAATATGCGCTAGGTTTTGCTGGGATTCAAGAGCTCGCCAAGATTCAAGTGCAAGCTGTTCCTCATGGTTCTTCTTCCTGTTGCACCAGCATTGCCCTTCCTCATCATAGCCGTGAACTCGCTGTAGTCGATTTGACCATCCTGAAGTGGAAAACCATATAAAAGTTAAGTGGCAAATTAAACCAAGACCAAGATTTATGAATGCAATTAAAACATAGAGGCAGAGAAAGTAGATAAAATATTAAAGGGACTAACATTGTTCTGGTCAATATCTTTAATCATATCCTCCAGGTGGACGTCATCAAGACCAAATTCACGACATGCTTGTGACAGCTCATCAATGGTTATAAAGCCACTTCCATCTTTGTCAAAAAATGAGAATGCTGAAACCAAGTTTTCCTCTCTCTCCAGCTTATTCATGTGCAATGTTGCTGCAATGAATTCACCGTAGTCGATGGTGCCGCTGTTATCAATATCAGCCTGAAACAAATGTACCAAACGGAAAATCAATATCCACAGAGCATATCAGCAAGAATTATGGTTGAACTAGTAGAAGTCTGGAGGAGCACTTACTGCTTCCATTAAAGCCTGGATTTCGTTCTCCGTTAATTCAGAGCCCACCCTTTTCAAGCCATCTTTCAGCTCATCAAATGTTATAGTCCCACTATTGTCAGTATCAATCATCTTGAACAACTCCTTGAGGCCTCCAATCTCTTCCTCAGACAAGCTTTCTGCAATAACCTGAATATTGAAAAGATGCCTATAGTTTGTCATTTTTTAAGATGGTCACTGCAAGTTGCATTATGTATTGAGAATTAGAGGCATTCTGCAATCCCAGCGACCGAATAATCCCAATTAACAAATTCTCTATAGCTAATTACCAAGTAAAATGGCAGAAAAGCAAAGGCAATCCAGAACACCATATCTGATATCTAAGGTTTTTGCTTTGATAGCATTACTCAGAAAACATTCATGGAACATAGTGGGCAATGTGACACAGAGAAGAAAGCAGGGGTGTAGATAAGCAAGAGGTCAGACATATGAGTATGACTATCCATCCTGTTCTACTAGATTGTTTTTGGTTACAGAATAAAGCACCACTTTCAGATTGATCATGGTTGAGGGTTTGACTACAGTTAAACAGTAAGATTTTCAGAAAGAACAGGAAAATAGAGCCATATGGAGTTGGCCTTGGTATATCAACAAATAGAGACTATGCTAATAGTAACATATATGATGCCTTAACTATTAGGGTCCACGTAAAGCCAAATGGTGTAAAATCAGATACCACATCAATCATCGAATAAGGACAAGAAAATATCCATACTCTTAATGCCATCTTCTTGAGCTTGTTCATTGCCGAAAAATGCTTCAGCCTTGACAGAACAGCAGAATCAATAGGCTTATCAGGTGCGACGGCATCATCAACAATCCATGGGTGGCCTGACATAGTGGCATAGACAAATGCTATTATTATGAGGGAATCAAAAATGGATATCCCATGTAGCACCCAGGAAATGTATCGACACCCCAGCTACATAAGATGAGGGAAGGAATATACTTACAGAGAACCTCATGAGCACTAAATCTCTTTTTAGGATCCCGAGTAAGCATATTGCGGACCAGATCCTTAGCACTATCAGAAATACTAGGCCAGGGTTCAGATTCAAAATCAAGTTTGCCTCGCAGAATCTGCCTGAAGATTCCAGCCTCAGTTTCTGAAAGAAGAAAATCATATAACATAATGGGAAACATGTGAATTTGCAGTGACAAACGAATTTGACGGTTTGAATGACAGATAAGTTACCTGCCCAAAATGGGGGCACACCACAAAGCAAAATGTACAGAATTACCCCTGCACTCCACACATCAGCTTCTGGACCATAGCATTTCTGAAGTACCTCTGGTGCAACATAGTAAGGGCTTCCAACGACATCAGAGAATTTATCACCTGGGAAAATGGAAATGGAAATGGAAATGGAAATGAGCAGCTTGCATCATCAAGAATCTTAGCACAAGGGGGCACTGAGAACATCTAGCAACACAAGAGTCAAACAGAGTACGATTTAGAATACAGTACCATTGTGCTGAACACATCAAAATAGAAGGTCATAAATCACTATCTCGAAACCACAAATGGCTTAGCTTCTATTAACAGTTTCAGTAACTCATTCCCATTCCAAAAGGAAACTGGGAGCTTCCACATGGTTTTGTATCTTTTCTTTTACCATTCTCGTCAAATAATAATACTGATGACTTATCATCAATATGATAGATACCATTCTCATTCTATCAAATCAATTATTAGACCAATGCCTTGTCATCAATATGATAGATAGCAATCTCATTCTGTCAAAAACAAACGAGCAGAGAGCACTAATGCCAAATCCATCAGACTTGACCACGACATTTTATCAAGTGCCATTGTTTTAGTAACAAACTAAAAGATCATCCTAACACAGCAATTAACTAACTACCTTTGATTTGAATGAGAACTATGAACAGCAAAAACTGCAGCAGTTGACCTCACCTACCCAAAAAAAATTGAGCAATGCAAATAAAAGCAAAGAAACCCAGTGCATACATACCAGGCTTGTAGAACATGGAGAGTCCAAAGTCAGTGGCCTTGAGCGGGGCTTCCTCGGCGGTGCTGGCAAAGAGGAAGTTCTCGGGCTTGAGGTCCCGGTGCATGACGCCGAGCGAGTGGCACCCCTCCACGACCCCAACTATGGTCTTGATGAGCTTCGCCGCCGCGCGCTCGCTGTAGTGGCCCTTGGCGACGATGCGGTCGAAGAGCTCGCCGCCGGCGCAGAGCTCCATGACGATGTGCACGAAGAGCGCGTCCTCGTAGGCGCCGCGGATGCGCACCACGTTGGGGTGCTCGGAGAGGTGGTGCATGATCTGGATCTCGCGGTACACGTCCTCGTAGTCCTCCCGGCACAGCAGCTTCCGCTTGGGGATGGACTTGCACGCGTACTCGCCGCCCTCGGCCGCCTTGCCCACGCACGCGTACGTGGTGCCGAACTGCCCCTGCCCGAGCTTCTTGCCGATGCGGTAGTGGTCCCGCACGTTCGCCGTCTTGTACGGCAGCACGGACGCCGGCCGCCCCGCCGGCGCGGGGGCCGGCGCCGGAGCCGTCACCGGCAACGCCTTCGCCTTCGCCTTGCCATTGGCGTCCCCGCTCGGGTCCGGCTGCATTGGCGCGCGCCCCGGGCGTGCTCCCCCCACCAAATCAAGAACCGTGCCGGGGCCGCCGCCGCCGCCGCAGGAAACGGAAGCCTGTTCTTGGACAAGAAGCCGGGAAACCCGGAGAGAGAGAAAAGTGAGAAATTTTGGGGACGGACAAACCGGTCAGTCAAATCAGAAGGGGAGAAAAATGAATCCCACTTCTCTCGCTACAAATTCCAGCAGCTTCTCCAAGGATTTCCGCGGGCTCAAGAACAGGAGGGGAGATCTTGGAGCGGGGAAGAAACGGAGCCGCCCCTGCTGCCGATTGAGATCAAGAACCGAGAAACGAAGCTTTATGCGAGGTTTATCTGCGACAAGCCCACGAGCAGAGCAGAGCAGAGCGGAACGGAGACGAGAAACGGCGGCGGCAGCAAGGGGGGAGGGAGGAAGAGAAATCTGTGCTCTCACTTTCAGGTTTCACATGGGGGAGGATGTGCAAGCAATCCTGCCAAAAGAAAAGGGGGAGCAGAGCAAGCGGGGTGGAGAAAAAGATTAGCCTCTTCTGTCTATCTATCCGGCGTGGAGCTACGAGCTGGCCGCGCAAGAGGACAGGATCTTGGCGGCGTTGGTGATGGCTCCACCTCCACCCGCAATTCTTTATAGGAATTTCGGGGGACGGCGGCCTGGCTTGGCTTCCAATGGGGACGACACGATGATGACGGTGCGAGCTCAGATATCTGCGGTTTGATTTGGGGGAGGGCGCGTTGGTGGAGGAGGGGAGGAGGGGATTGGGGGAAGGAAATGCGGGCGGGGGCTGGCGGAGACGGAGTGGAGCTGGGTCGTCGTATCTAAGGAATTCTCCATGGGTGATCGACCAGGAAGGAGGGAGGAAGGAGACGACGATGATGACGTCACTATTGTTTTTCATGTTTTTTTGTGTGCTTTTTTCTCTCCTTTTGTATACTATAAATCTCCATTTCTGGTAAAAATTGTGTATAGTGACTACCAAGTTTTTTTCACACAAAACACACTTGGTACTTCTTTTTGTTTAAAATTTAATAAAATCCAGTAGGGATGCAAACCCTACTGTTCCATAAAAAAAAAGTTGCACAGAAATTCAAAAACTTTACGGGTTTGTTTAGAACACATGAGTTTTACCGAAGCTGTGTTCACAAGAATTTCACACGTTTCATTTCATTTTCATGAAAAAAACACAGTAAAAAAATGCATTAAAACAAGGATGTAAGTACTTCTTTTCAATAAAAATAAACTGCCTAGTTTCCTTACGTTGCTTCGTTCTCAAAATAAATTCGTGTTCGTAACGTATACGCTGGATTCAGTGCAAGGTCAAAAACAAAAACAAATCTTTTTGTCTTAGACGGGGTCTAGACTCTAGAAAAAGTTAAGCTACACAGTACAGAGATAGGGCCAAAATCCCACAGCGAAGTTTGGCCAAATGAGACATGACACCTTTTTACGTGTACACTGGACGTTGTCTTCACATAAAAACAAAGTTGGTGCCTTCTTTTCTACTAGGGGGCTAGTAGCTAGTCAAAAGAGCATTTTACAAGATAACAGAAATTAACCACCCTAGTTATAATTGAGAATTATTATAGAGCTCCTAAAATGTTGTTATCAAGTTTTCTTCAGAGTTTTTTTTAAAGTTTTGTTCAAAATGATGTAAAATATCTCGTTAATATATTGTCCTTTTCCATTCGCTTTTTAGACTTCAAGTGCGCAAATTTTTAATTCTTGTAATTGTCAACAATATTGAGAGAAGTTTTTTTCTCTCTTTCAAAAGGCAAAGCGAATCTATACTTCTAATATAAACAAACCCCACTATACTTCTCTCAACACGCAAACTATCCACATAAGAATCCACTAACTAATCCACTAAACTTGCAATTATAGTCAACTAAGCATGTAATTATGATAGCTACCTCTTCATCCACCGACATTTATTTAGTTGTTCACATCGATGTATCGTCAAACCATTCATCAAAATTATTTAAAATTATTTTTTACATAAGTTAACTAGAATCCCCGCAGCAACGTGCGGGGTATTCTCCTAGTTACTCATTCTCACAAAACAGCTGAAAAATGGCGAGAAAACGTATGGATTCACGGGTGTGTTTCGTTCATAAAGAGGCAGCGGATGACAAGGACGGCAGTGAGAAGAATTGAACGATGAATACAAACGTTTTCTTTGGAATTATCAAGCACTTGTTTGTTTTCTACCTCGTGAACTTTGTTTTTTTCCTGCCGTGACTCATGCCGTTGGACAAATTAGAGAGGGGGCATATTCCTTGGGACTTGCACTTTTAATATACCATCTTTTTCAGCACATGAGGAGCACCTTGTTTTGCAAAGCCAGACTTCAGTAATGATGGTTAAGGAGACAACCATACTGTCCCCCTACATTATTTTAAAATGTGTGAATCTTAGAGAAAAAAAGGCTAATCATGTCACACATTTATCATCTACTATGAAATTGGCCGGGGATGGGCAACCGGTAAAAACACAAACTACAACCTCCATTACAAAATAAATCAATATCGATGATCACATAAAGTCGCAAAGGGGCTTACGGCGCGGTGGCAAAGGCCACTAGTTGGGAAGCTCCCACCCGGGTTCAAATCCTGGGTGCTTTTGCACCAAAATTGTAGGGGTGTAAATCCCTCCAGTATTATTTCAAAAAAAAAACGATCACATAAAGTCAAACTATCTTGTCTTTGATTAAGTTTGCATAAAATAGGTAACATCATCTATATGACACCCAAAAATAAGTATGTTATGAAAATATATTTGATGACATATTTGGTGGTACTAATTTAGTGGCATAAATACTGATGTACTTTTCTACAAAGTATAGTGAAACTTAAAAGGGAATATATGAGGTGAAAACCAGACCACCTATGAACATTGAATCTGGGCAACATGAAACCACTATGCCTAGCTTAGTAATACCTGGCTTAGTAAACATCATCTACCTGAAACCAGTATAATATTAATTGAATGGTGCTAATTTAGTATGTATGTTTTAAAGTTAGTCAAACTCACAAGTGTTTGACTTTGACTGAAATTTTAAAACGTTCCTTCAAGTTGCGTGGGATATATGTATATCTTGGCGCTCTGTCGGGCCCCACCCCAGTGCAAGAACATCGATCGAGTTGTTGCCACTAAACACTGGTGGTCCCACTTATTGATAATATACTACAGTAGCTTGGTACAATGGTACTGCGTGCTACAATAGTGAGATGATGATCGACAAGAGCTTTGCGTACTTTTTATTAGGTATATATTTCTTTAAGCCGAAGCCTTTTTAGTAATTCTCGGGTTGACCCAACAACGACCTAAAGTGAGCGAAGTTTATTACACTAGTGGATTGGCGCGCGCTTTCGCGCGCCTGTATTGTTGAAGAATAATTGTTGATGTTTATAGCGTTTTCAAATAATCTTGATGGATAATGTGAATTGGTAGCTGAATTATATAACAGGAATAGATACATACACATACATATGTATACATATATTTAATAGGTTACTGGTTTATCTGTCTTGGTCTACTTTATGATACAGTGGTACTTCATATTACATAAATTACTTGTCTGGAATTTATTACAGATACTGGTTCAGTTGCAAGCTGAGATTTTGAAGTTTCTTTTTGCGCCTTGACCACTTTAGGTGGTTATGGTTCGATAGCATCCAGCCAATTCCAACGGTCCGTCCCTAGGGCTGGGTCTTCTCCAGAAATCTTCACTAACCGGAACTCCATCTGTAACAAAGATGATGAGTTTTGTGAAGATGGATTTAGAAATTGATAAGTATAGTAGACTAAATTTTGTATTTGGTGGTCGTGGTACCTCATTTGCTTCATATATCTGTGAAGGCTCATCAGCATGGGCAAGACAGATCTCGGTAGTTATGGTGAGGATTGCATCTTCTTCTGAAGTGAACTTGAGGTTTTCATATTGTGCTGTGACTGCTTCATTTCAGTTTGTAGGGAGACTAATTTGGTATGTGCTTGGTTGATAACACTGCTGAGGCTTATATAGCAGTGATGTAGCAAAGCCATTTCCAAGTTTTGGTTATTGATTGCTGATATTAGAGCACATAGGCTTGGATAGTTGAGGTCCTCGATTCTGTATCCCCAGATGTTTGTTATATATTTAAGGGAGTGGTAGATTGCTAGGGTCTCCACAGTTGCTTTGCTGTCTAAAGGTCTCTCATTGTAATGCAGAGTGAGGTCACCGATTGTAATGTAAGATTCAAACTTGCCTGGTAATGTTTCTTGTGTTGCTATTATAGCTTCTTGTCCATGAGCTTTGACGGTAGCAATGTCATGAATTCTTTTGAGCCTTGATGCAAACTCCTTAGGCGCTGGCGTCTGTAAGAAAAGGAGGAAAAAAAAAGTGTTAGATAGTACCAGAATGGTTCGATATGGTAGGATAGTATTTTTTGGTTTCTCTATGTACCTTGAGAAGATCAGGCGTTTGCTGAAATGCTAGTAGGTTGATAGGCTGCTGATGTTTGTTTTCAGCTGATTGAAGCAGTGAACAGACTTTGTTGACCTCTGTTCTTTGGTCAATAATGAGTCCATGCAGCTGCCCTGTGATGTTGCTGTGGTTTTCATTGTCATCGTTGCCTTCCTTGTTATAAAATTGATGCATGCTTAGACAGAATTCTTCTATTTCGTTGTCCAGTGTTGCTGTCAATTGATCAACAATCGTATTGATTGACTTCACTGCTGTCCAGCAAGAAGTTAAAGCCTTTAATCTTCTAGTGTAGAAATCTATTGTTTCATTGATAACCAGATAGCTAAAATCAGGTGCTCTGAGGTCATAACTGGTTCCTAAGTCTTGAGCAAAGGTTTGTTTGAGCACTTGTGCAGCTGTAAATAGTGTAAATGTTAAGATCATGAAGTCTAAGGAATTTATTTTGAGAATCATAGTAATTGGTTAAGCTACATCTGTTTCGTTTTTTTGGTGATGGTAGACGTAGAATTGCCATGGGGTCAATCTGGATGGATGCACTTTCTGTCGCGGGGTCTTTGGAGTTTGCACATTGTTCTGTATATTTTCAACAGGATGTTTGTATGCAGTTAAAATATAATGTTGGTACAAACGTAGAGATGTGTAATGTCTATCGAAAGTTAGAGACTTACCTGGTATCCATGGGAGCAGAGATGCCTCATTTTCTATTGACCAAGGTACCAAATCTAATGTGAATGTTGTGGTCTGTAGGATTGGTGGTGAGAGAAGTTTCTGCTGTAGAACGTGATCTGCAAGATAGATGATGAAATTTGGTCTCCTATATCTCACATTGTCCTCTGTGATATGATCAGCTAGCGAATCTAGTATTTCTGTATAGATTAGAGTTGCTCGAGTTGCATCAATCTTTGGTTCCCTGTCTCTTGCAATGATAGAGTACTCCATCTGTGAGGAAGCTGATGGTGGTTGTTGCTCTTCTTGTTTGTGGCTGAAGCTAGTAGATGGCAAATAGATTCGTGTTCCTCTTCTTGATTGTGAGATTCATCTGCATCAGTAAAGTAGAAGGATACAGTGTGCATAAGTACCGTGAAAGTTGAACGCCAGATCTTGCTAAAAGTATCGTACCTTCTTATCATAAACAAATTCTCGTTGTGATAAATAGTTGTCTATGTTCAGTTAAATGGATATTTATTTGAAGTGTTTCAGTGTAGTTTAATAAGATGTGCTTTGTGTTGTTGTCAGTGGAGTGGGAAGTGCGAGTTATGGTTGTGGGAGGGGATCCTAGTTGTTGTTGTGAATCTTGTATGTAAAAAATTGCGGTGTAAGAATGTTACTTACATTCAACTGGAGCGTGGCGATCCTGTGACTTTCATTGGTCAGTATTTTCCGGATTGGACGAAGCACTGTGAAGTCAACCTTAAAACGAGGTCTTGTTTTGCTGTAGCTTTGTTTCTGATGATGTCTAAGCCAAGCGCTTGTGTAGATAGGAACGAATTGAGGTGAGGTGCGCTAGGAATCGAGAGAAGTGGTTGGAGCTGGTGGGCGATGGGAGATTCTGTGCTATCGCCTTGGGCGCATGGTGAGTGGAGGTGTCGGTGGTATGAGTTATGGCCAAGGTAGGTGATGACGCTGTAGCGTTTTTGTCAGTGGGTAGGAGCTTCTAGGCGGTCCTTGTTCATGGGCCTTATCTGGTAGAAGTAATAGTGTATTTAATGGAGTTTTTTTTTTTTTTTTAAAAAAGTGGTTGGGCTGATTTTGTGTTTCGGTTGGGCCTTTTTTTTTTTGGAGAAAAAGGAGTAAACACAGCCCATGTTGTTTGGCCCGTTAAATATTTCATTTTTTTATTTGTATAACAAATTGCATTTTTTTTTTGGTTTTAAAAAATATGGTAGCCGTTTGTTTGAACCCACGATGGGTCGCCTTTAGTATTAATAGGGCGGTCCATTGTTATTTGGATAATAATATTTTTCAAAAAAGTAAATTCATTGTGTGTGTATAGAATTATTTCCATAGGCAAGGAAGTTTTGAATAGTCCTTGTGTCATTTGGACTGTCAATAAGTTTGAAAGTTAGTTACACAGTAGCATCTGGTACAATTCGCGACAGAGGTGCGGTAAAGTTTTAATTGTACTTTAAATTTCTGGAAAAAAACCTTGATACATTTAATACGTCTTTTCTCATACAAAGAGGATATGACTCAATATATTCTAAGAGTGACATTCTTCATTGTGGTAGGCTGCCTTGTGACGCTTTGTTTGGCACAGGTTGTTGTAGATATATCGTCAAGTATTGCTCCTGGGGAAAAAAAGTTGTTTTAGATTTTTTTCTTTTCCTCAGCCTTGTCTGGTATCATAAGAAATTGTGTAAACATGTTACCTTCAAATCATTGAATGTATGAAATGATTCAACAGCATCTGCGTAATATTTTTTTGTAGAAAATAGAAGCTGCTGTACTGAGTTCTGTAAGTCTAATGGATCATTGTAGGCTGAAGCTGATTCTTGTAATAGTGTTTCCAATGAAATGAAACGCTGGTGTAAGGTCTCTGTGTGGTTTATGATTGCATTGACACAGTCTTGAAGTAGGATGATATCTTTGTTGTGTCTGTTGATAGCAAACACAAGATTGGCAAGTGTTGGGAAATTTAAGTCCATAACCTGATATGAAAGAATGTTGGTGATATGTTTTAAAGACTGGAATATTGCAGCAGCTTCAACTCTTGATGGAGTTTTGGCGGTGGTTTGTCTGTGTATATATGTGGTTGGGCCCATTGAAAGATGTGTCTCGTAACCACCGTTCTGCATAGGTGTTGTTGTTATGGTAGCTTCTGCGCCATATACATGTCTTGTGACAACAGCTAGAATTTTTTTAAGACGTGAAGTGTAACGGTCAGGTAGAGCTACCTACATTTATATCAAATGCATCAGCAATTTTAAAATAGATTTAAATCACAGAACATAATCCTAGACAATGGTGAGGTGCATTGTTACCTTGTAAGTGGAAAGGATGTCTCTGTACCTCTCTAACAGGATAAATGTATCGATTATTTCATCCACTGATTCAATAAGACTTTCAATGTTTGTGTTCTCAATAGATGTTTCCACAGAGATAATCTTCAACTGCTCAATAATTTTTCGGCTGGCACCTTCAAATGTAGCAAGTGAATCCATTTTCTGAATAGATAATAGTGTACACTCAAATTTGTGAAAATATTCTTTCAATGCTATGGCCATTGCAGTAGTCTTCTGTTTGCAGAGTGCGAATATACGGCTCTTATTGCTGTAATACTCTTTAAGTTCGTTGATCATGAGGTAACTGAAGTCTGGAGCAGTGAGATCATAGTCAACATTGAGGTCGCTTGCAAATCCATCCTTTAGGTTTGATAACGCTGCATTTTTAAAAGAAATGTTATCCTTGCTGTAATGTTAGGATCATTATTTAGAATAAATGTCAGTCATGTACCTGGATGGTTGCCGGTGTTGGTTTGTAGGGGTAGATGGACAAAGGATCAATTGAGATTATTGGCGTGACAATCTTCTTTTCAATGGATACATTGTGAGAGTTTTTACTGTCATATATGATCCATGGTAACTGGCCATCCTCATATTCTCGGCACCATGGAAGGAAATCAAAGACCAGTGAGTTTGTAGTAACAGGTGACCACGAAAGAATTATTTGCTGCAGGTCAGCGTTCTCAGGCTTGATGATGCAATTTGGTTCTACATAGTATATGGTGCTTGCTAAGTTGTAATTTGTCAAGGCACTGGCCAAAGCATTTATTATATGTTCAGCGCTAAAGCTGTTTTGTTGTATAGGTCTAGGTCTTGCTATGACAGAAGTTAGCCGGCGGATATCTGCGTCTGAAACAAACAGTTGTTATGAAATTATCACTGTAGTACAGATGCAAGAATCTAGTTGGTTATGCTGGACTGCATATTGCTTACTTGGTATTGCAGAGATCTTGTAGTCGGATGTGGACTCGGCCATGTATGTTCACTGCAGAAAGTGAAGCACAACTGTTAGTCTATGTCTGACATTGGAAGGTGCTAGTATTTTGAAGCCAAAATAGGGAACCTGTAGCAACAACCATTGATGTTTTAGATTTTTGCTTATGAGTTATATTCTATGTGTATTTCATTATTCATGAAGCAACACTTTATTCATTGTTAATCAAGGGGGAAGTAATGCATTTTAGCTTTTAGCATCTAATTCACGTGTTTGAGGCACTTCTCCTGTAGAGGTAAACTCAAAAAAAAAAAACAGCAACAATGAGACTTTCGACAAACTTTTTTTACTGATTGAAAGCAAAGTTGACCACAAATGCATAAATCGTACACAAATATGTTGATGACGCGTCATCTAGGGTCAGTCGTAGTATAGGATTTTATGCAGATCTTTAGGTAGAGCAAGATGACATACCTGATTAGGATGTTTCTAAATTTGGCAGCTGCGATGGAATAGTCGCGTTAATCTCTGTGCTAGTGTCAACAACGGCGGTCTGAACCTCCGCGATTGAGTATCGTAGGCGGCGATTTTAGCAGTTGTTCATGTGCTCTCAAAACGGCGCCATGGATCTAGATGGATAAGGTCTTGCGTACTGCTGACCTTTCTGGAAGGTAGGAAGAAGGGTGAGGATGAAGTGTTAGTTATTGGGCTTTGCGATTGTTGGGCCTTTGGTTTCCCTTAATAAGACTGATCATTTAATTGTTGTACTGCTATAGAACTTTTTTTTTTTCCTGCGGATTGTTGGGCCTCTGAGCTTTTTAAAAAAAGGTGATATTTTCAAGTGGGCCTGTGCGTGTCTTGTTATAGAGTTGGTGCTGTTGTGGCCTTGTCTATCCTTTTCTTAATTTTTTTTCTTTGATCGGAAAGATATATGTGGTTATCTTTTTTTTTTAAAAAAAAAATTGTCAATGTGTATAACTCTTTTAGTCGGTGGACATATTTCATTCTGTGTACAAAAGGGAGCCTACTGTACCATTCTTTATTATTTGTAGACAAACGTACTGCAAAGCTTAGTCAAACTTCGCGGATAATTTGTAATAAGCACAGGTAAATTGTTTCGAAAATGAACTTAATTATACAAAGCTGAAGTGTCAGTAGCTATGTCTACTACATAGGGAGATATTGCAGGATTAAATCGTGAATTGAGCCATACATGTTCATATGTAAATAAGTTCGTGCTAAAGGACACTCTTGGTGTCTATTTGTTCAGAGTTCTAGGCATCTAAGACATAAACAGCAATTGGTACTTGTTCAAAGTAAATAGTAGGTTCGAAGTAGCTAGGTGGATAGTTGGTAACACAAAAGATTGTTCTTAGGTCTTGGTCGCCAAAGGTACCTGCAAGGGAAACGAAACATTAGTTTGTTTTTTTTTTTGAAAATATTTAAGTTTTTTTTTTCTTTTTGTTTTCCCTTCCTCTTCCCGCCTTATGTTTAGGATTTTTCCTTATTTTTTTCCCGAATCACTTTTCTATCTTCTTAGGCAAAACCAAGTGAAATAGAATTTAGATATAAGGAACTGTCAGAGTTTACCTAGAAATTGCTTGTGAGCAATTCATGGCTTAGGCTTTTTGGTGACTGCCTTCACATTGTGTTTCTTGGCGCCACTCTTTGCCCTGTTACAGTTTATATTTCATTATTATCGCATCTGTTGATTTGATGGTCATCAAAAATTATTAGAGAATAGTTAGTTACCTTTTACCCTTAGGTGATATAGTCTCAGAGCTTGTTTGTGCTCCGTTGTCCTCAGACCGATCCTCTTCATCACTTTGTTCCTGATTCGGTGAGAAAAAAAGGCAGAGAGCAAATGAGTTCTGAAGAGTACATGTAGTAAAAGAACTGCAGATTTGCGGTGGAAAGTACCTCTTCGATATCAGATGTGTTGCCAAATAGGTTCCTGCATGCACTGGTATTTTGTTTTATCCATGTGTGCGAAACAGGACACGTGTCAGTATATCATATATATCTAACATAAATATTATGTGGCAGATGAGGAAAACAGTTTTGTAGAAGCATACCCCTTGTTACTCTCAGCTAGTGAGGTATCCTCAGGATGAGTGGTTGGAAGTGGAGCCTGTAAATATACAACATCAGTTAGTGGTACTAACATATAAGTTTTGTTTGTAAAGTGAGTTTAGAATTTGAGGAAGAACACACGGTATTTGGTGTGAACGGTAAACGCAGAACGTCTTGTGGAGTCTGTGGGCTTTGTAACCTAAGAGCTGACATCGGCTTCGACGGCGTTTGAACCGCTTGAGTGGATGATCCTGGAGCCTGAGAGGATGAGCCGCTTTCTTCTCCTTGGATTGGCCTTCTGCTGGGGCGTTCAATAACCGCTTTGACGACATACTGTCTGATAGCAGAGTTGCTAAGGTCAAGAGAAAACACGTATCTTTTGCCAACTATATTCTGTAGCTGCTGAGGAAGTCCTCTAGTCTGGCCTAGTGGGTTCATGAGACTGTCACAATCTCTGCCAATAATATTTGTAGCATTTTCATCGTAAGCGAAGAACCTTGCTTCACCGGATTCATCTTTTCCCATAAAAGGTAGTGAGTACCTGGACATTTGTGCGAATGAAGCAAATATATTGGAAATAGTTAACTTTGCTTGTACAGTGCTAGAGGCAGCAATTAAATGAAATAGCACGCAATTTGAGCAGAAGCACCTTGTGTAGGTAGCAGGTTGGTTGCATATTGCGCACTTGTAAGTCATGTCATTTTGCTGAACAGCTTTTTTCTTGTGACGTTTGCATGACATGTACCACCAGCTAGAATTTGTGAGTATTGAAGTTATGGTGACTGCGCATTTGTATGCTCCATCCTGTTAGGATAAATCAGGTAGTACGTGAGCACTTGTAGCAACATATATTTTTGTTTTTCTATTCATACTAATATATGTCCATGCTTAGTGTTATTGGAAGTCAGGAAAGCGCTGTACCTCGAAATCGTAGGGATCCTCAATAGCATTCAGTTCAGCTATTGACATATACTTAAGTGGTTTGTCAACTATCATTGTAGGTGATGAAACAGTTGTTGCTGTTGGACGTTTGATGTGGATAGGAGTATCCTTGAACCTGCATTATATTTCTCTATGAGTAAACGATGCTTCCGTAATTCAACCTTTAAGCGATCCGTAGTCTTGTTCAAGGATAGTTGAAGATGTTTACCTGGTATAGTACGGAGCTGCCTCTTCAATAGGTGGATTCAAGTAATAAGCAAACGGTGAGCTACCACTTAGGTATATAGTATCTGTCAGAAAGTTGTAAACAAATAAGTAAGATGCGTTATAATGACCATTTCTTTAATATATGTCTTTGTATGATTTCTTTTTCCCTCTTTTTTTTTTTCCTTCCAAGCGCTTTAATTTTTGTGCGCCCTTGACGATGTAACTTTTTGTAATGTAAAATGTTGTTTAGAAAAGAAAGCTAAAGAATTGCACCTGGATCATTCCACTCCTGTTTTGGTGTGCAACCTACCACAAGGCAGACAACAACATTTCCAAGGCTTTCATTATAAACGTTGTCAATGCTGAAATTGATAGCGAAGTCGCCCCAAATGGTTACTTTCATAACATTGTCGCTGCAAATTGTATTTGAGTTACAGATGCATCATTTGTTAACTTAAAATACATAAAAGGTATTGTATGAGGATATACTCTAGATCTTTCAGGCACAGCTTCCTCAAATGTGTGACTTTTTCTTTGCCTCTAGGCACCTTGCTTTCGAGGTCACTGTACTCAGTAATGTAGCCTATTGCATCTGGAAAACAGAAATTGAAGAGACATCAGGGGAAATGGTTAGTAAATCTTTTTTTTTCACATTTTGAACTTTCTTTGACTCAATTCTTTTCACCTCTCTTATTGTTCTACTTACCCACATAGTCAATGACATTCTTGCCTGTTGGTTCCATTGCTAGGAATGGTGTAAGCCTGTACACATACTCTGGAATGTTGGGTGGATACTCTCTAGCAGGGTCTATTACTGAGTACTTGGAAATTTCAATCATCAGCTCTCTGTCAATTGTTCTGAATGTTGTCTTGGCACTGCTAACATTAAACTTTCTGAAGATATAAACTTGGCCCACATCAATGAGAGACCCTTTTTCAGCTATCAATGGTTGAGGGATCTCTGCATACAAGGAGTCTCCCTGTACAAAATGTTAATGTAGTGAGCTTTATAAAAAATGTAAGTGTCAGAGAAGGAGCATTCTATTTGTTGGAGTATTATACCTGGGCATCTGCGATGATAATGGCCACATATAGTGGTTGACCACTTCCTGAGTCCTCTTTCACCGTCCACTTCCTCACAACTCTGGCTGTGAGAGCCCTCTTTTCGCGTCCTCTGACAAGCCCACCAATGGTGACTGTTTCATTCATTGCTAATATCTTCAGGTGTTCTGCTCAGTGCCTAAGAAAAAAAAAGGGTTAGAAACAAGAAGGATCTTATAATTTACCAATAGGCATTAAACTTATATAGTGCGTATAGGGATTAGCTAGCGGTTGGTTCATGTGATGGTAAGGTAAGGTTAGCATAAGAGCATCTGGAGCAGCCAAAAACATCTCAGCCAACATCACAGAAAGTTTGATTGGCACACAATTATGAGGTAATGAGTACGTACACTTACCACCAAAGCAAACAGGAGTTTATTGCAAGGACCAAGTAAACGAAATGTATAGCATAAATAAATAGATTGCAGCTGCATTAATGTTTTACAACAAAATAATCTAGCTCTATGATTTTCAGCTAGAGATGATTTCTGAGAAACCTATAGGCTTCTCTACATTTCAAGTGCCTAAATATCTGTTTACAAATAGGATTGTAGGTTTATGAGGTGGTATTTAATGATTCAGGTAGGTATTGCAGTATCTCTCTGTAGACCACATTCCTTGTTTCATCTGTGCAGTTGCCCTTGTCATCTTCAATGAGGATTTTGAGGCCTTGTTTTGATGTGACACGTGAAATAGCTACGTAGAGTTGTCCATGAGAGAAAACAGGCCTTTTGAGATATATGCCAACATATGATAGTGTTTGTCCTTGGCTCTTATTGATTGTCATTGCATAACAAACTCTTACTGGATATTGGCGCCTTTTAAGGGTGAAAGGCCATCTCTTGCTTTTCTGTAGAAGCGTGATACGTGGGATGGAAAAAGGTCTACCTTTGAATCGACCATTCATTATTCTAGCTTCAATGCTCCAATCTCCGATCGCTGTAACAATAAGTCTGGTGCCATTACAGAGGCCAGCAGGTTGGTTGAGGTTGCGTAAGCACATAATAGGAACTCCTACTTTGAGTACTAAGCGGTGCGGTGGGAAGTTGTTTCCATTCAAAGTGTTGAGGAATTCAACTGGATACATCATTTCATAAGCCTCATCGGGTCCTGTAGTTTTTTCTATACTATCTGAACTTAAATACTCTTTTGCATTTCCAGGAACCAAGTTTACAACGTGGTCATTTACTGTATCCATTAGCTCGTTTGTAGGAGTCAGAATGGCTCTATCACCTAGGTACTCTGGATCAAGGAATCTGTTTTGTATATTTGGATATATTGCACTGACAATGCTTTGCAACTTGTCGCCTTTAGTGTTCAGTAACAGATCAGATGGAATTTTAATCCATGTTGGTTCAGACTCCCCTTCTCTGGCAGTGGCTGGGATCTTTCCTTCACCCACCTTCAAAATCCATGAACTGAAATCAGCAATTTCCTGCTGCTGGTTAGGATCAGCAGACGCACATTTTAGCCGCATGTTTTCTGTGAGGCTCAGCATCTCCACATGTGCCCACAGCCGCGATTTGCTAATCGCAGCATCTAGGACTTCAGCTTTGGTCCCTCCTTCAACAACTGGAAGTATCTGTCGTAGATCCCCACCCAAAACAACAACCTTGCCACCAAAAGGTATGTGCGCAGCTTCAGGATTCTGGACTTTCTGTACATCTCTGAAGGCTCTATCGAGTGCTTCAAGTGCTTTGCGATTGGTCATGAAAGCCTCATCCCAAATGACTAAACTCGTAAGTTCAATCAATTCTGCAAGCATTGAACCACGACTGATATCACATACTGTATCATCTTCAATCTCACACGGGATCTTAAACCATGAATGAGCTGTTCTGCCTCCTGGAAGAAGGAGCGCAGCCACTCCAGAGGAAGCCACAGTCAGTACTATTTTGTTATTTCCTCTAAGGTATGATACAATTCGATTCCAAAGGTAAGTTTTTCCAGTCCCTCCATATCCCGATACAAAAAAGAACCCTGGTTCTTCATCGAGCACTCTCTGGACAATTGAATTAAATGCATGTGTTTGACCTTCATTCAGTGCAGCAGTAGGATTGGACATGTCCACTTCAGGATCAATGGGATAAGAAAGTTCTTCTTCTAGTAGACGATTGTAGAAATGAGGATATCCAGAATGGGTCTTGGGAGGGAGGTTCATCTTGCGAATATCTTTTCCCCCCTCTGCAAGCATCGAACCCAACTCATCTAGAAGGTAATCTCTGGTTAGTCCATCTGGCAACTGATAGTTAGGATCTCCAATGTTTTCTCTATATTGGTACTGGATGTCATCACACATATGCCGCCATACTCTTTCAAAGAAAGCATTTTCATCTCCAACTTCACAATAAAGCAACATTGTGACAAAAAATCTTCGTAGCTGCGCAGAAGTGGACCAAGCCGCTGCCTCATCAAAGGCATCGTACCATTCTTGATCATCACCCAGGAGACCTCGCGACCTACAGGCTTCCTTAAAAGTTGGGTGGTACCTTCCATTGTGAAATCTGACTTCTTCATAGCTAGTGCATCCTTTCACCGTGATCAGAAGGAGTCGTAGAAAGTACCTCTCACCTGCCGAAGGATGAACATAATGCATGCGGCCTATCTTGCCCTCCTTGTTTCTTCGCGGTCTCCATTTTCTATCTTTGTGTTCCCATATCCATTTAGAAGGGAATTCAGGATAGGTTAGGCCCCTAGCCGAAGGATTGTATTCATTACATACAAACCATTCTGTTAGCATAGTTCTTTTTAAGAATTCTATTGATGCCTCACTATCCATTCTCTGTTTTGCGCTGAAGGAAACAAAATTCTCATTAGGAAGATGAACTGGCATTCTTTCTACTGCAGGATGGTGTCTATGTATGTCATATCCAAATATTCTCCAACACGCATCATGTTGACATATGTATCTGCAGTCTAGATACTCTTTTATCTCGTTAGCTGTTCTGGTTTCAGCATCATAGGGCACAGGATCTCCTCTCTTCACCCTTTGTAAATATGCTTTGCTAGAATCTGCACCTTTTGTCACATATTTGAATAAGTACTTGATGAAAGTTGTTTTATTGCACCATTCAACATTGATGTGAGCTTGATACTTTTTAAGAAGGTGTAGATTGTATGGGACAACCCAGCTATTATCTAAACGGACACCACCCTTCTCTATATATAAATCAGATCTTCTTCTTCTATAAGTTGTAAATCCATCTGAATTCACAGTTGTCTCTTCTTGATAGGGCTTTGGAAAGCGTTTGGAGCATTTTTCTTTTTTCATACATGGACATCGAGGGTTCTGTGCGCCGCACGGTCCATGCATCATGTGGTCAGCAACCAAAGCATAGGCTAACGGATCTGTCCTTGGATCTGGGATCTCTGCACTTATGTAACTGTCAATCATTGTAGGTGTTGGGTTCGATGTATCTGCTACAGTCCACACTATGATATGTGCATGAGGAAGACCTCTTTTTTGGAATTCAACTGTGTGTAACACTGCAGTGGAAGAAACAGTGGGGGGTAAATCAGTGTGTTCATAGGAAGGACAATGGGAGCGTGTTAAATGAATGATTTGGGTTATGTACAAAGAATTAGAGGCATACTTGCGTTGGAAGGTCCAAATATGGATCCAGATTTGATATCATGCAGCAGCTCTTCTAATTTCAAGTTGAACACACGTGAAATTGCTTCAGATCGGTCATTCGGTTTCATTCCAGCATCAAAGATAGCCTCTGTAATCTCTAGCCATTTTGGGTTGCATGTAAATGTCACAAAAAAATCTGGAGGACCATGCTCTCTGCATATGGCTATACCATCATGATAGTTTTGTATCATGTATCTTCTTCCACCAGTGAAAGATGCTGGTAGCACAGTCATTTTGCCCATATCTTCACCATGGGTAGACCCCCGTGTGATGGCATCACAAATGCCTTGAATGCTTTCTACTCGTATATCTTTTTGTTTGTTAATAAGAAAGCTCAGTCTGTTTTCATCAATGCGAGGCTCTTGCATCCACCTTTGCTTGATCGAGAGCATCCATAACGGATGTATGGGTTAGGTGACCTCTTCTATAGTGCAAATTGTAGCGAAATAATCTTGCATTGTAATTTTTGTGTATGCATTGTCTTCTGTTGGCTCTAAACCAGCATAAGGCACACCAGCTTGGAATCCACGTTCTCCAAATGGAAACAGAAGTGGATATTATAAAGCCATGAAAGCCGGGTGCAAAGCTGAAATCCGTTGAAGATCATTTGTCTTTGTCTGAACAACAATATCTCTTTCATACGACTCTGGTCCAAAGTCACCAGCCACCAACATTGCAAGCTCGCTAGTGGTTGGCAAATTATACTGTGGTGGATCTCCATCACGTGGACCGACAATTTGTATGACAAATTCATCATCAGAATCTTCTTGCAACCTATCTCTTGCCATCCTAAATTGTTTTGCCAATGGATTGTGTTGATCTAGCATGGTAATCAGTGATTGGACAATGGCAGGATCAAAGTCAACACCTCGGCGATCGTCTGGGTTTAGCGCTGAGATCCTATTCTGCACCTCATTCTCAGTATCATACACATAGAGCTGAATGAATTTTGGTGGAGTGTTTTCTGGGAGGAAGCAGGGAACCAATACGGTGATGAATCTGTCCACAGATCTTGAAAACTGGGGGTCCACCGCCATCATTCACACTTCGATCTATGTCAGCACCCATAGATGTAAAAGCAAAGAGGCAATTGTACTGCCGTATGTTTTTTATGAATTTGTTTGAGGCGGGGCCACCAGCAAACCGTGCTAAAGAAGCAAGCGGTTCTGGCCTTGGCGGGAATGGTGGTAATTTAACCTTTCCACCTCTGCAACATTTGTTGTATATAGGTGCTCCAGTTTCAGGATCTTTTCCAACATTCTCAGCATACCAAAATAGCGCATGACAGTTTGAGCATTCTTGGTCAGGTCCACCAAAGTAAGATCTCCCAGGATAAGAAACTGCAGCAAGATTTGGAAATAGATATTTGAAGATATGACAATATCGGAGTGGATGGTTCAAGGTTCTGCTATGGGCAGGAGAAAAGATTTTGTTGATTGTGGACACAATTGAGGGACCTGTGAAGGCATGTACCTTTAAGTGCAGCCACAAAAGCTTCATCAAAATGTCCACAGGGTAGATTGGCACTGCGTATTGATGCAGCACCTAGAAAGCATAGGTCAGTTCACATGGTCTGATCCTAGAGAATCATCTGATCTCATATTGGAAGGTAAATCCAATTACCTCCCCAGACCATGCGATGCTGTTGAAGAAGGAGTCTTCTTTTGTTCCTCGCCACCGCTGGGTCGCCACTTTCAACAGCATAAGATGAGTTCCTAGCTGATTTGGGTTAATAGAATCATATATGTGGTGTAAAGAGAATGGAGCAGCTTATTTGTGAGAAAGTTTGTGATGGAATTGCGTACGTCTCCGGCGCCTTACCGAGGAGTGCTGTGAGGAAGGACCTGGCTCTAAACTATGGGCAGCTTGATTTCTCCGTGCACCTGTATGTACGAAGATTGATCTAAAATGGGTGCAACTGTGTGGTGTTGAAGAACAGTAAGCACTAAACAAAACACCATGTCGTAGACGGTTGAGGGCACATACGTCCTCGTGCGCGTACGGCAGATGGTGTTGCTACCGCTAGTTGTAAGCCCCCCTGACTCGCAGCTAGGAGCATTTATAAATAATAATTAGTTTAAGAAATATCAGAGCAAGGTAAAGCAGGATGAAGCAATACATGGTCAACATACATACCTAAAGATGAGATGATCTGGCCATCGTTGACAGCAGGTGGATCCATGACAGACAGCAAGCGTGCAACTAACTATCATGCAGAAACAACAAACACATGTACTCTGTACGTACCCTAAATGTGGAATCGATGGTAACGGTATGAATATAAAGTTAGTTTGTGGTAAGCAGGGGGTAATGACAAATACAACTTCATTTTGGCAAACGAAATTTTATTGCAGATATTTTCCCTTCTCATGTTACAGGTAGAAGCATTCAATTCAGTAGAAGAAGAACAGGGAAAATATTTTTTAAAAAGTGGAAACTTGGATTTAAATAGCTCCTGAAACACAACTTTGATTCAAAACCTGGGCTTGAATAGCACCGATGTCGTCAATAATTTGCTGGGCAGTTTCTACAACACCTGGAGGAGATATATTCTCATCTTTGGCCGACTCAATGATCAGCCTAGCAAGCTGCACGCCTCTATTAGCAACTGGGAAAAGATTTTGGGCCAAATCTCTATACAGTAACAGACCATGTATACTGTAATCTACTATGACAAAACCAAACATGTCTTGCAACGTGCTTAAAGCGTGCAGGGACGCAACCTCATACGCTGCAGCATTTTGTAAACCAGGTGGTGCCCAGAAGAATAGGCAATGACCATGGCTGACTCCTAAACTTGGTAAAGGTAAACCTATTTCCACACCAAACAGATCATCTCCATCGTCAACTTTCTCATGAACAGCGTCTGCATAGAGCAGGCCGCATCGCTGAGCAACAGCTTGTAGCAGAGATAAGTAGGAGATCCGAACAGAGAACATGTTGCCTACAAAATTGTTGTAATCGACGATATTTTATCAAAAATGAAGAGGGGAATATGTCCGCCGTAAAATCTGTGACACCGCTACCAAAACCCTTTTTTTTTTGACACACTCAAAATTTCGCACACCAGCCTACAGGAACATTCATTCCGTGTAGGGAAAACAAATAGATCTATTAGTGATGCCTGTAAAACCTTTGCATGTGCACGGGAGAGATGATAAACAACGACATTGTCTTTGTTGGGTGCATACCTTTTGCAATAATCAAATGCACTTCCCCTTGCAGCAGTTGGCGAAGATGGCAATTCCTGCAGTGGAAGATAGAACCAAGAAGTAGGTAAGTAAACCCTACAAAAATTGAAAGGCAGCGACATCAGCACCACGAACCGCCTATTTAATTTTCACTGTCTCCAACAGAAGAGCAGAGGAGAAACCAGGCCGCACCGCCGCCGCGCGGGGCCGGCCGGTCCGCCCGTTACGAGGAGAAACCCAAAATATTCTGCCCGCCGGCCGCAAACACAAGGTTCTTGAAAACGCCTCTAGAGAGAAATGGGAGTGAAGAAGCAAACACAGGGTTCTTGAAAACGCATCTAGAGAGAAATGTGTAACCAAATGCAGAAGGAAAAGTTGGACAACCAGCCCTTGGTTACCTGAAGAATGTCGACCCCTAAGAGAAGGGAGCAACTCCGGAGGCGCGGCGATGAAGAAGGACGCAGATCCAGCGGCAGCGCCGGACGAAACGCGGTGAAGGACGGCCTTCCCTAGCCGTTCCCACGAGAGGGACAGGAGCAGCCGCCGGAAGCCATATCCTACTCAACGGAGAACCAACTTGAGCGGCAGGAAGACGAAGACGACGGCAGCACCAGCAGCGTGGAGAGGACGATAGGGCAGGAAGACGAAGACGACGGCGGCGGCAGGAGCGTGGAGAGGACGAGAAGTACGACAGGAGGACGGGTCGCTTTTGGTTGTCGTCGCCGACCAGATCGGGCAGAAGCCGAGGCAAGCAATAATTGGTAGGCAGAAGCTGAAGCTAGAAGCTGGTCAGTTAATTGACTTCAGAAGCGAAGCAGCTCCCAGCTTCTCAGACGCGGGAGAATGACAGACGCACATGAAGGAATCGGACGGTAGAAATTTTTTTAGCAGACGTGGACTTGGCTTCTTTTCGTGGAGCTGGTCCTCTTTGTATTTGTTAAATACCTGGCTATAGCTTATTTTATGTCTCATATAACTGCATACAATTTGATCATGTTTTGGTAATAAAATGAAATGAAAAGGCAAGCTAACCACATCGTGGTGGTAAAAAGTGAGAGCAAAGGTTTGTACTACTATGCTGGGGAAAATTCCTGCAAGTTGGCCAACTTTACATGTCAGGTGATGAGAGAGAGAGAGAGAGAGAGCTAGAGAGCATCTGGAATTTTTGGTGGGGGGATGTAGGGACAGCTTGACTGAATTGTTCAGGTCGGGGATGAGATGAGTCGGCTGAAAAGAGGGGGATCCCAATTATGGCCACGGAGAAAAGGGGGATCGAGATCATATTCCTCCCAAAATAAAATCCAAGTGGGCGTGCTCATGCTGTGCACGCTAGATAGGCACCGTGATATGCGAAGGCACGGCAGCACACACTCAGTTTCCAGTCTTCAGAAATCATCTCTCAGCTTCAGCTTTAGCTTGTTGTGACGAAGAACACTGTCAGCACCTACCTAACAAATCACTTAATTTGCAAGGATAATAAAGATTGATTCCCAACGCACGCCTGCCTGCATGTTTCAGTCATGCCTGCTGCAGCCTTTGTTAATTACTTAAATTAAACAGCGTGAGAAGAAGATGGTGATGATGAAGGTGGATGCGTCGCAACTCGCAAGCAACAAGATTGATGCGTGTGTAGTGCTTGAGACTTAGTTTTTTTTGAGGAAATGCTTGAGACTTAGACTATCCGCACTCATAGAACTTTATTTTCTTCCTCTATCCATCCTAGTCATCAAGTTCTCTCCCTATCTGGCTTTCTTCCGCACTCATCAATCCTTTACAGTTCTTCAATCTATCATGTAAACTTGTCACTTTATCTAAATATATCCACGTGAGATCTAGTTTTGAAGTATTTATTAAAACGAATTTAGTGGTGTAATCGGAATTTAATTTGGTTAATTGGTTTGTGAGTTATAATATTTTTTAACTAGATGAAATTGTAACAGTAGCTACAGCAGACAGTGGGTCCTGGGAATCTCGCACTTCTCCCTCACATCTCACGCAGAGCGCAGCACCAGCGGGCCCACTCATTTGTTTACCGTCCCTCCTCTACTCCGCCACAGATAGCGCTTGGCCGGTTGTTTGAGACAGTTTGCAGTACCCCGCTGCAGAACATTTTTACGCCAAATGTCTGAGCTGTCATCGTAGCGGAACCTTTAGCGCTCCCCAGTGCAGCTCGTCTTAGTCACTCAGCTCGACGATCGTGTAGCTGTTGCTGTTACCCGAAGCCAAAGATGTTTCAGAAGCTTCATTCGGCTATCTGTCGGGGACTCGGGGCTGATACTGATAGACTGATATGATACTGATAGACTGATACGATACGATACAGTGTTGACCATGTACTACGTAGGTAGCTGTCAGTTGAAGCAAGTCAGTAATCTTCAGTCTTTCAGTTTCAGCCGCGCATATTTATTGTAGTTGCAGGCAGGGTTATGGTTTGCGCGTTACAGCACAGCATCTACTAGTAGTGGGAACGGGAACGGGAACGGGAACGGGAACGGAGACCTTCCAAGTCAAAGTCCCCTCATCACACAGATTCACAGTCAAAACACTCAATTCTGCACCATCAGACACTACACGGTAAAAGATTGCAGATTGCACACAAGGGAGCAGATTGCAGCACAGCTGCCAGAGAGCAGAGTAGCTGATTTTGCTACTAATCCGGCACAACAATAGCTGAAAAATGCGATAGACTACCTCATCAGTCAAAAAAGATACAGTAACTTGTTTACATTTTGTGACAATCTCAAGTGTCACTACTTAATTATCATTGGATTCACGTCAGCGTGTTGGTTCATAACTGTGGCGAATGCAGCAAATTCAATGACGACATGGACGGCAGTGGGAAACGATGAATCCAAACGTGTGCTCGTTGGATGCATGAAGCACTGGTTGGCTGTTTCCTACACACCTTGCGGTGACTTTTTATTTGGTTAATGTTATTTTGGACAGCGACATAGTATAAAAAACAAGTTTGACCGTTACTTTTTGCTATTACATATTGACAAAATATAGTCCATGTATACTTTTATAAAACTACATTCCAAGGTGAATCTACTTGTATCAATTTTATATTTTCAAACTTAATGTAACAAAATATTTATAGTTAAAATTTAAAATGTTTGACTTAAGATAACCTCAAAATGATGTTATTTAGGAAACTGGAGCGAGTACATCGTAGCCATTCCATAAGTTTTGTACTGTCTTCACTCAATTTTTTTTTTTTTTTTGACCTGAATTGTCTTCACTCATTCAGTAGGACAAATTAGAGAAAGGGTTATGTATATTCCTTGGGACTTGCACTTTTAATGCATACCATCTTTTTCATCAGATGAGCACAAGGTTAAAACAAACTACTACCTCCATTGCGAAATAAATCAATCTGGACAATTACATAAAGTCAAAATATCTTATCCTTTATTAAGTTAATGACACCAAAATAAGTATATTATGAAAAATATATTTGACGATGATGTATTTGATGTTACTAATTTAGTGTCATAAATGTAGATGTACTTTTGTATAAATTTAGTCAAACTTAAAATAGTTTAAATAATTCTAAAATTGATTTATTTTGGAATAGGAGTAGTAAGTCGTTTGCCCTAACTGTCATATACATAAGAGATAATAAAAAAGACAAAATAATTTGCCCCAAAATCATATTGACATTCAATAATTACAATTCCCCGAATGCTTATATTCCACGAAAATATGTTATTTAAACGCTTGGACATGTATACGGGGCTCATGTACACTAAGGACACGTCTAGTTCTTGCAGATGAGATGTGATACATGAGTATTCAGCATAGGAACCGAAATCAACTCCCTACATTGTCTAACACTCTTGAAAACTAGAACAATCCATAACTAATAGGAGCTTATATTCCAGAAAAAAGAAAGACGTTACAATATTTTATTAGTCAAAGGTAAACTATCATTAGCTTGACTGAGTTCATTCATAGAGAAAAAAATATTAACATACATTCGTCATGACACCAACTAGCTACAATATGAAACTAATTGAATGGTGACAAATTGGTATCATAGATATGGACATGTTTTTAAACTTAATTAGTCAAACTCACAACTGTTTGACTTTGACTAATAAAATTTTAAAACGTGCCTTCTCTTACTCTGAGCCAGACGGAGGATTTTTAATTCTATCTTAAAATTCCTACGACGACGTCCTTGGTGGAATTTTGCACCGTTCTCGTCCTCATTGATCAGGCAGTGAGTTGCGTAGTAGGATATCTTGGGACTCCATTGGGGCCAGTGGCCAGTGGTGGGCCAACGAGTGGCAGCAGAGGTTGTTTCTTTGTAGCACTGGTGGTCCTTCTAATCAACCACTCTTGATAACACTACAGTAGCTTGGTGCAATGGTACTGCGTGCTACAGTAGTGAGATGATCGACCTTGTAGAATTCAATTATTCAAAGCTTGCCCTAAACTCCAGAAAGACAGAGAGACAATAAAAATCTAGCAAGATTGTCACGTAGCTTAGACCGTTCTGATGTGGACATGCTTGTAGTCGTAGAGATCCGAAGCTTGGCAGAAGCATTTCGTGCGCTCAACCACTCAGATACAAATGTAATAAGCATGTATCTAAGAGGACGGCGAGAGATTTGTGTTTTCTTAAAACAAGAAAAATATTAATTATAAATAAATTGACTTAGGTTGACCCAATGACGACCTAGCTAAAGCAAGCGAAGCTTATTACCTTGGTCTTAACTTATTATCTGGCTCATATAATCTGATCTTGTTCATAAATGAAATAGAATAGAATAAAATGGCAAGCCACCACATGTTGGGTAAAACTGAGAGCAACGTTTTTTTTTTACTATGTTGGGGAAAATTCCTGCAGTTGCCAACTTTACATGTCATCAGGGTGTGATCGATGAGAGAGAGCACCAGAGATCAGAGCAGCAAAGCAGTCTGCACAAGGTAGAGTACAGTAGAGGCAGCAAAGCAGTCTGCACAAGGTAGAGTACAGTAGAGGCAGCCGATCGAGTGCTGAAATTGTTGGTGGGGAAAGAGATTGTGGGAGTGGGACAGCTTGACTGAATTGTTCAGGATCAGGAGAGGGATGAGAAGAGAGTCAGCTGACAAGAGGGGGATCCCAATTATGGCCGCGGAGAAAAGGGGGATCGAGCTCATGCTCATCCCAAGTGGGCGTGCTGACTGCTGAGCATGCAAGGTGCAGAATGCAGATCGGTACCGTGAGATGCGAAGGCACTCACTCTCTCCACTCTTGAGAGTTCAGACATCATCTCCTCCTCCGCTCTATTACTACTTTGTGACGAAGAACACTGTCAGCACCGAACGTGCCTAACCTTTGCAAGGATAAGATTCCCAACGCAAGCATGCCAGCCTTTGTTAATTAAATTAAACAGCATGAGAAGAAGATGATGAGGAAGTAGCCGCAGCTCCGTTTGAGCGCATGCGTCAGTCACTCAGCCGGACGAGTCGTTGTCGCTGTAACCCAAAAGCCAAAGCCAAAGCCAAAGCCAAAGACGTTTCAGAAGCTTCGGCTATCTGTCGGGGCTGATACTTATACGATACAACTACGTTGTGTTGACCATGTCGCCGCTGCTAATGATCCATCTCTCTCAGTTCAAGCTATCTAGTGTCGTCATATTCTGAGGCTTTCATTTTCAGCCACGCAGAGTGAAAGTGGTGCATTTATTTCGTAGTTACAGGATTAATTGTGATTTGCGCGTTACTCCTACAGCACAGCAGCTTGCGAGTGGGAACGCGAGGGAACGGAGACTTTCCAAGTCAAAGTCGTCCCTTTTGTTTTCCACTCATTACACACTACAGTCAAAACTCGATCAATACTTGTGTCGGTGTATCCGTACGTGTATGCACATGCAGCTCTGCACCATCAGGCACTACAGCACTCTGCATGTAGCCGAATTATAAATGGCTAACCTAGCACGTCACTTAAATATAGATGGAGTGCTAAACACGGTAATACAGTACAGGATTTAGCCTGTGCAGACACACGGTCCTAAATTTCAATCACAGTGACTGCAGCAAGAGAGTATCAGAGTAATAACATAATGGTGATTTTGCAACTAATAATCTAACAATAGCTGAAAAATAAACGTGCGCGCCTAGGCGTGATCGAAAGAAAAAAAAAACTGGAAAATCAATGCGGTAGACTACGTCAGTCAAAAGCTCTTCAGCTGTTTAAGATGAATCCAAACGTGCTCGTTTCAATGAATTACTCTAAGAAGCACTTGTTGGCTGCTTTCGAATAGTAGACTGGCGATTTGTACTGGCGCCACCCATTTTTTCTACTAGCGCGTCGAGACGAGCTGGCGCTGGTAGAAAAAAACGTGGGCCCCAAAGGGCCGAACCGCCTGTGTAAACTGATATGTGCAGACGGTTTTGTTATTTTAACCGCTTGTATAAATGAATCCTTTGTACTGGCGGTTTTCATTACACAAACGCCGGAGAAAACGTAATATCCACTGGCGGTTTCTCTGGGGAACCGCTAGAACAAACATTAAGTTTACACTAGCGTCTTGTCGTATGAACCGCCTGCAGAAATTGGGTTTGTAGCAACGTTTGGTAGTTCCAGCCGCCTGTATCTTAACGTTGGGCCCGCCTGTATCTCAACGCTGGGCCGAAAACTAGTTTTTATGGTTTTGTTTGCTTATTGGGCCATTTCCTGTTCGGCTGAAAAACAGGATGAGCTAGTGGGCTGATTCAATTTGAGCTGTATCAAGCCTTGAGTCGAAATTAGTTCGGCCCAGTCGAAAAGCACCGCTGTCTTCAGAAATTCAGGATACAGCCAGTGAAACTAACAAAAATTAGTCTTTTGCGGTAGGTTAGCGGTTTTAAAGCAAATATCAGGCATTATTATATTGTAAAGGAAGCATGCAATATTTGCAACCTAGGCCGTAGCAGTTGAAAGTTTTGCCCAGTAAAAAGAATAGCAGCAACGTGCTAGCTAGGCCCTCCTTCGGTAAAAAGAAAGTTTTGTCGGTACGGTTGGGCGACAGCACAGAGCCCTCTGGAACCGGCTGTGGAAACCTCCGCTGTACGAGTGGCCATTCCATCAAGTTTGTACTGTCTTGACTCATTCAGGCGGTCAAACAAAGGATAAACGTATTTTCCTTGGGAATTTGCATTTTCTTTTTTATATAAACCATTTCAGGCATATACAAAGCTACTATAGTATGTATAAAAGTAACAACTGTTATGCCATGACCATGAGCATCCTGGTTTTGCATATATATCCAGGGGTGAGTGACGACAGCCACCGAGAGATTAAATGCATCATGGTACACAGTTCGTAACAGAGGCCTTGTTTAGTTCCCAATTCTGGGCACCAAATCGGCACTGTAGCGGTCGCTACATCTTGATTTTGCTTTTATGTGATAAAAATTGTCAAATTTTGAATAATTAGTCTCAAAATGTTCGTCTCGCAAAATACAATAAAAAACGTGCAATTAGTTTTGATTTCATCTATATTTAGTACTCATTACATGCTAACATTTTGATGTGATGGGGAATAGGAATCTACATAGTGAATTTGGGGGATGAAATTCTGGAACTAAACAAGGCCAGAGATAGAATATATCTTTTGTATACGAAAAGGTAGACACCGCAACGTACTTTTGTAACACGTTGTCTCTGTAGCACGGGTCCCTTCGGTTTACTGTAGCCAGGTCTCTTGAAAACTATACTACTTCGTACTAGTATGTAGTATCGTATTAGACTATCCGCACTCGTTAACCTCCATTTCTTTACTCCATACGTCCTAGTCATCAAGATTCTCTCCTCCATATAGGTTTCTTCCGCACTCATGAACCTCCATATCTCATACTCCATTTCAACTGTTAAAACCAAGCCCACTTGTCATCCACTTATCACTTTATCTAAATATATCCATGTGAGATCTAGTTTTGAAATATTTATTACAACAAATTTAATGGTGTAATCGGAAATTAATTTGGTTAATTGGTTTGTGAGTTATAATATTTTTTGTTGTTTCAAACGGTGGGGCCCGCCCCTGCATGCACTCAAGTCTCTCCTGTCCCTCTCCCGCGCACCTGGTGGGACCGGTTTCACTGCATGGCGGAGGAACGGTATGTCGCTAGATTTACCGAACGAAGTCTGACACCGGCTGTCATACAGTTCAGCGCTGCAGGGCAAATTTACGCCATATGGTGACATGTCGTTTTACCGTGGGCCTGTTGCGTACCCGCTGCGGGTGGTCTTACGTGCTACAGTTGTTATGAACGAAGATTTTGCCGTGCAAGACCGGATATGTACGTCGTCGTCACCATCAAAATGTGAAAAACGTAACCATAAAATCTATGTTTTTTAGGAAAAAGATGACAAAGTAAATATATCAAGGTTCTCAAACAAGTTAGCTGTCTTTTGACGTGGACATATTAATATACATGCATGGTCGCCAAAGGGCCTCTAGCCTAGTAGCTGGAGCACTGAATGTACTGTGACAGCACAGGTTCGGCTAAAGGTGGGAAATAATTTAAATTCTGCATTATTAAAAAAATAAAAAAATAGGCCGGGGTTTCCCTTTGCTGACTTCGATCAAAAATATACATGCATAGATAGATTCGAATTGTGCCTTTGAAACAAAACATTATCCGATCTGAACCGCTCGATCGGTACAAAACTTTAGTGGCTGTATTCGCCTGCACCTCATAATACTCTGTCTAGGTGATCCAAATTGGCAAGTTTCAACAACCCTGGCTCGCGTTCAATATTATTAAGTTGCCAACTTTTACATGTCATCACGTACGATGCGTGTCCGAAATTCTTGATGGGATACTGACATTACAGTGACTGCTTTGACTGACCCGTTCATTTGCGGAACCTGCGCGTGATCGAAAGGCACGTCGCGCGCTGTCGCCGTTGTGACGACTGACGACGAACGCGCACACGCAGCGGCTAGCTAGCAACCGCACCGTCGTGTGTGTTTTTGTTGATTGTAATGTAAACTAGTCAACTTATCAATATTTCAAAGATTAGTGAAAACAATATTGTTTTATTTGTGTTTTTGTTCACAAAAAAAGTATTTCAAAGGTTTGACACATGAATGCATAAAAAAATAATAATTGTTGGTTAGAAAAAATAGTAATTTATTGGTTAGAAAAAATAGAATTGATGATGACAATATATATTATGTTCAACAATTACAACAAAAAAAAATGTATTCTGGATGAGACAGGAATTTCCTTTTTTTAAAGACATTCAACAATTACAGCATTATTTACCATAAAAATCACCATACACTAGCAGAAACCCCGCGCAGTTGCGCAGGCTAGCAAGTAATAATGACATATGTATGGTTGTGTTAGAATATAAGGCAATTTCCATGTCAATTTAATTCCATAAATTAACAAAATGATGATGACATTTATATAATTGTAAATAAAGATCATATCATCAATCATGTTCAAAAGAACATGAACCATGTGATTAATAATCATGCAAAGCATATCATAATCAAAGACATATAAACATGACATATATTGCATAGCATCAAGATTAAACAACAAGGTTATACCTTCTTTCTGTAGAAGTACTTGGTGGTGAAGATGCAGACGGAGTCTGCCCAAGGTTGAGGTCGTCGAAGGCGAGCTCGAGATCGTAGTCGTCGAAGATGTTATCGAGATCGCTGTCTTCGATGAGCGGCGACAGAAGACTTCGCCTTTCGCTCCTGAAAACTGTCCATCTTCTAACGCCATGATGGAGACTTGCAGTAGTCGATCTCTTCTCCGGGATGTAGAGGAAGAAGACGAACTCGCCGATCTCTTCTCCGGGATGTAGAGGAAGAAGACCAACGCGAAGAACAGCAACAATGGAGGTTGGGCAGTCGCGAAGACGCTCCCCAAAAACCTAATTGCCGACCCCCCGTGCAAGGTCTCAATCGGCAGAGGCTCCGGAGGCACCTGCCCTCTCGCTTCACCGTGCACGCGGATCAACGAGATGGGAACTCTCTGTTGCTGCTGAGGATTGCGGTTCTGGTTGTATTATGTTGTCTCTGGAGGAAGAGGGCAGCGCCCTTTTATAGCCCGTGGCCAGGAGGTGGAAGAGGGAGAGGTCGTGCAGGACACGGCCACGGCCACGGCCCGGCCACGGACTTCCAATCGGACACGGCCACGGCCACGGCCCGTCCACGGACTTCCAATCTGACACGGCTAATATTCTCCATAATTACACACCATAGAGTTTATTTGATTTATTAAATCTAAAATGGGCCTAGCCCATAATAAATCCAACAATCCCCACCAAACTCTAGGGTTTGTAAAAGTAAAGCATCGAACCACAGCTCTTTGATATACCGGTGTTTCGGTGGAGACTCGTTAAGTTGAACATCCACCTAGAGCAAGAGTTTCACCCATTCACAACCGAACAATGGACTATGCCTTGAATTGACGTTTGTGCGAGATGAGATTCACTCAAGTCCTTTACGACTTGGGCGGCTAAAGACATTCCCGCTGTTTGAAGCATATAAGTCACACTTCTGTGCCTTTCATGAGTATTTAGAGATTACCCAAGTCCCATAGACGTGACCAGCAGTCGACTCATATAGGTGTATTCCTCAAAAGATGTTACGTAGGATAACATCTCACCTCAATAGGCTCTTGGAATACATTAAGGTAAATATACCATCCCGCCTTACGATAGGAAAGATGTGCATCGAAATGAGTCAAGAAGGGATCTTTCCTCTCAATCTACTACTAGCTTGTTTCACCACTCCAATTCACGGATCTCCGATCACAAGGAGCAGTTACCACTAAAGTAGACCTCATGTGGGTCTCATACCCATTTCTCTCGATGCACTTTCTATCACATTGCGTGATTGACCCTTAGTAAACCGATTCGCAGATTATTCGACGTATGGACATAATCCAACGTTATAACTCCGGAGTTTTTCAGTTTTACACATTTTAATCTCCTCTTTACATGCCTTGTGGACTTCATGTTACTCCTTGAACTCGTTTACCTTTGTAATAGCGTCGGTTATCACAGTTCATGGAGATAGCCGTATTGGTTTCTCAACTACCGGTAAATCCATTAGGAGATCACGTAACCACTCGCCTCAGGCCCGACAGTGTGTCTAATGTCATGAGTTCCGCTTCCATTGTAGACTTCGTTAAGATAGTCTCGCTTGCAAGACTTCCAGAAACAGCGCCACCTCCAAGCAAGAACACATATCCGCTTGTGGCATGAAGCTCATCGGCATCGAGAGATCCGGTTGGCATCACAATAGCCTTCTAGCACTCTGGGGTACCCAGTATAATGAATACCATAAGTCATAGTACCTTTCAGGTAGCGCAACACTCTCTCTAGAGCACGCCAATGATCATCTCCTGGGTTTGAAACAAACCGACTCAGCTTGCACACGATAAGAGATGTCGGGCCTAGTTGCACTTGCCAAGTACATCAAAGAGCCAATGATCTCGGGAGTATGTTAATTGATCCCTTGCAATTCTTCTATTCTTTCTCGAATCATGCTAGGGTCATAAGGTGTGGGAGCGGGATCACGATCCACAAACCAAAGCGACTCAACACCTTTTCCACATAGTGAGATTGTAACAAAGTTACCCCACCATCACCTTCTCACGATAAGCTTGATGTTTAGAATGACATCGGCTTCTCCCAAATCCTTCATATCAAAATTGCTTGATAGAAGATTCTTCACATCCTCAATGACCTTGAGGTTTGATCCAAAGATCAATATGTCATCAACATAAAGGCATAGCATGATAGCCTCACCCCCACCATGTTTATAATACACACACGAATCCGCCTCATTCACAAAGAAATCCAGCGGTAGTGAGAGTATTATCAAACTTTTCATGCCACTCATTAGGAGCTTGTTTCGTGCCATATAAAGATTTTAACAGCCTACACACCTTGTTCTCTTGACCATCCGCAATGAAACCATCCGGTGATCCATATAGATCTCCTCATCCAACTCTCCATTTAGGAAAGCTGTCTTTACATCCATCTGATGAATGATAAGACCATGAGAGGCTGCCACGGCTATCAAAGTGCGAATTGTAGTCAATCGAGCCACAGGTGAATAAGTGTCAAAGAAATCTTCTCCTTCTTTCGGGTATATCCTTTGGCCACAAGTCTTGCCTTGTACCTCTCAATGGTACCATCGGCCTAAGCTTTTTTCTTGAAAATCCACTTGCATCCTATAGGTTGACGTGCCATAAGGACGGTCCACGACCTCCCATGTTCCATTACCCATAATAGATTCCATCTCACTCCCTACGCTTCCTTCCATAAGTCGGCATCGGGAGAAGAATAGGCCTCTTGTATGGTGGATGGCGTGTCTTCCACAAGGTATACTATAAAATCATCACCAAAAGTTTTAGCAACTCTTTGCCTCTTACTCTTGCGTGTGACTATAGTATCATCCCCCTCAGGGATGTGCAAAGGAGATTCCTCAGCATGATCTATGAGAATAGATAGTTCTTGCTCATTTGAAACTATATTCTCATGATTTGTTTCACTAGGTGTAGACCTCTTTGGAAACTCATTCTCAAAAAATGTAGCGTCTCTTGACTCCATGATAGTATCAACATACATATCGGGCTCATCAGATTTTATAATTAAGAACCTATAACCAACACTATGGAAGGCATAGCCCGGGAATATACAATCAACGCTTTTAGGCCCTAGCTTACGCTTCTTGTTTATTGGCACATTCACTTTAGCCAAACACCCCAAGTGCGCAAGTAAGAGAGGTTTAATCTTTTCTTCTCCCACTCCTCGAATGGTGTAATCTCTTTGTTCTTTGTAGGAACTTCCGTTCGGGACATGACACGCAAAAAATTGCCTCACCCCACCATTCCTTGGATAATCCCGTACTCAACATGGCATTTACCAAATCGGTTAGAGTGCGGTTTTTCCTTTCGGCAATCCCATTGGATTGTGGTGAGAATGGAGGTGTCCTCTCATGAACAATTCCATGTTCCACGCAGAACTCATCGAAAACATTAGAGAAATATTCACCTCCCTCTATCGGACCTTAAACGTTTTATTTTCCTCTCAAGTTGGTTTTCAACTTCGGCTTTATAGGACTTAAAATAATTCAGCGCTTCATCTTTTGTTTTTTTTTTTAAGAGGTACACATAGCAAAATCTGGTGGAATCATCTATAAAGGTGAGGAAATATCTTTTGCCGCCTTTAGTCAAAATTCCATTTATCTCACAAAGATCGAATGAACAAGTTCTAGAGGTGCCGTATTCCTCGCCTCCACACCTTGTGGGGCTTGCGGGGTTGTTTTGATTCAACACAAACATGGCACTTAGACTTTTTGACTAGGTTAAATTTAGGAATTAAATTGAGGTTTGCTAGCCGCATAAGACAACTATAACTTGCATGACAAAAGCGTGAATGCCACAAATCGGATTCATCGGAAAAATCAACGAGTTTACCAACTTATTACAAACATCATGCAAGGATAGGCGAACAGGACCTCCGCAATCATAACCTTTTTCAACAAAAGTACCATGTTTAGAAACAACATATTTATTCGCCTCAAGAACAACTTTGTAGCCATCTTTACAAAGCATAGACGCGCTAACAAGGTTCTTCTTTATTGAGGGCACATGCTGCACGCTCTTCAATGGCACCGTCTTTCCCGAAGTAAACTTCAGAACGACCGTACCAACACCAAGAACATGAGCACGCGACCCATTTCCCATCAACAAGGCGCCACCTCCCGACTGGTAAAAGAGAACAAAGAAATATCAAAGGCACACACATGTATATTGGCACCACTATCCATCCACCACTCCGGTGAATTACTGAGATGAAAGAACAAATGGTAAAGAATTACCATACCCCGTTGTTCCATCTCGCCTCTCGTAGTGACAACATTTGCTTTGACTTTTCTCTCACGGATTGAACTTGCGTCTGGGCAATCTCTAGCCCAATGCTGATCACTCCCACAAACAAAGCAACCCACCTTGCTTTTGTTGGTGTTGTTCTTCTTTTAAACTGTGCTTGTTCGAACGGCTTTGGAGAATTCTCTTGCTTGTTTTGTTTCTTCTTCTTGAACTTGTTGAATTTCTTTTGCACCATATTTGCGAAGCGGTCTCATCACCTTTCCCTTTGTCCTTTGCCCTTGCCCTCTCCTCAACATCAAGAGTGCCAATGAGCTCCTCAACATTGAACTCCCGCCTCTTATGTTTAAGGGAGGTGGCAAAATCCTTCCAAGAAGGTGGTAACTTGGCGATTATACCGCCGGCCACAAACTTGTCGGGGAAGAAGACAAGGGAATAGTTCGAGTTCCTTAGCCGGTGCTTGAATCTCATGAGCCTGCTCCACTACGGATCGGTTCTCAACCATCTTGTAGTCATACGGCTGCTCCATGAGGTACAACTCACTACCGACATCGGTTACTCCAAACTTTCCAACAAGTGCATCCCACAATGCTTTCCCAGTGGGAAGAATGATATAGCTCTTAAAAACTTTGCATCTAATGCACCGATCACTTCTTTCCTCTAAAGAGGTTGTCATCGCCTTAAACTTAGTCCTCTTGCTCCAGAGACAAGTTTTCGAGCTCGCCCTCGCGGCATGATAACAAGAAATAGCAGTCAACCACAGTTCCATCTTAGCTTTCCAAAGCAAGAAATTCTTTCCATCAAAAGAATCAGGTTTTAATGCAGCAGCAAAACCTCTGACAGAAAAATGCCTTCAATCCCGGAGAAGAGATCGACTACTGCAAGTCTCCATCATGGCGTTAGAAGATGGACAGTTTTCAGGAGCGAAAGGCGAAGTCTTCTGTCGCCGCTCATCGAAGACAGCGATCTCGATAACATCTTCGATGACTACGATCTCGAGCTCGCCTTCGACGACCTCAACCTTGGGCGGACTCGTCGCATCTTCACCACCAAGTACTTCTACGAAAAGAAGGTATAACCTTGTTGTTTAATCTTGATGCTATGCAATATATGTCATGTTTATATGTCTTTGATTATGATATGCTTTGCATGATTATTAATCACATGGTTCATGTTCTTTTGAACATGATTGATGATATGATCTTTATTTACAATTATATAAATGTCATCATCATTTTGTTAATTTATGGAATTAAATTGACATGGAAATTGCCTTATATTCTAACAATCCAAAAACCTAATTGCCGACCCCCCGTGCAAGGTCTCAATCGGCAGAGGCTCCGGAGGCACCTGCCCTCTCGCTTCACCGTGCACGCGGATCAATGAGATGGGAACTCTCTTCGCCGCGAGGATTGCGGTTCTGGTTGTATTATGTTGTCTCTGGAGGAAGAGGGCAGCGCCCTTTTATAGCCCGTGGCCGGGGAGGTGGAAGAGGGAGAGGTCGTGCAGGACACGGCCACGGCCACGGCCCGGCCACGGACTTCCAATCGGACACGGCCACGGCCACGGCCCGTCCACGGACTTCCAATCTGACACGGCTAATATTCTCCATAATTACACACCATAGAGTTTATTTGATTTATTAAATCTAAAATGGGCCTAGCCCATAATAAATCCAACAGGTTGATCATGCAACAAAATTTCAATTTGTTAAACATGTTAGAATTCTTAATTACCGCCACTCCTAGAACTAATCACACTGTGCACACTTTCTCTAATTCATGTAATAACAATCACCAATTCGTTGTCACACTTATGAGAACACAACACTTTCACATGTTTTGTGCAGAAGGGTATATGCGCTTGTGGCTAGTATGGTCAGAACAAATTAGAAGTAAATCCTTGTTAAACAAATCAAGGTGTTTATGTTAACACATTAACCTTGGGAAGAGGTAGCACAGACCTTAGCAAGCAGAGCATGAGTAGTGCCAGCCATCCACGTCAACCGACCTGCAGCAGGTAAAAATGCGAGAGATCAACAATTATCTGTTGCTTCGGATGATAATTTAACAAATGTTCGTTCGTTGGGTAACCAAGAGCAAGGTTAGATGGCTGTTAAAAAAAAAAAAAAAAAGCATAGGCAGCAAAGTATATAACAGCAGGCAAATGCAGGTTTTAGATAATGTAGGAGGGGAAAACAGGGCTAAGAGAAGGAACCAAGCAGCATGATTTTATTCGTTGAGCAGTGCCTGCTTCCTGAGATTGTATCACATGTATTAAATAGAAAAGGAACCCGCTGATTGCAAAACTAACGTGATATACAGCTGAAAATTTATGTAGCATATTTTTTTTTTTTTTTTTTTGTAAATCAATAAATATCTGTTGGTAGCATGATCTGAGGAAGGTACCTCTTGAAACAAAATTTATTGGCCTGCTAAAAGTGTAGTATGCACATTCTGAAACAAAGGATCTCACATGACCAAAAATTGAAAAGTAAATCATCAAAGGTGTTTTAGGGCAGGTACATTGCTACACATAAGCGGTCTCATACGTCGTCTCATGCATTACCACACGAAGGGTTCACTTTGTTTCTGTTTCATCCATCAGAAGCTTTCCGGGGCTGAGCTATCGATTGCGATTCCCGCGTCACGCGCACACGACTCGGTCAAAACAACTACTGCGCGTGGCAAAGCAGAGGGGGAGAGAGAGAGAGGGGGCCGGTTCCAAAGTCATGATCTGATCTCAGTTGACCAGGAAAGCACCATGCATTGAGTCCACCAGCCAGACGGCCCCTGATCAGTGATCACAGTCAACACCGTGTGTCCTATGCATCAGTGCATCAACATGCACTAGAGTAGCTAGTACAATTATCACTGCTAGTAGCACTAGAGCAGTCTGCTACCAGGCACGCACTACGGTTCTATCATGGCCGGCCTCGTCGTGGCTTTGACCTTTACCCGTGCCTGCGGCGAGACCCGATCAAGTTAACTACACGGTTGGCAAGGCAAGCTGTAGTAAAAAAATTGTACACTGGGGCGCAGAAAATCCACGCGAAAATACACGGTACTGGTACTGCTATGAGATTTACTGTAGTAATAAGGGCATTCACAGAGTCCAAAACTATTTATTACTGTTCTATTTACTGTGTTTTGCTGATGTGGCGGTATATTTATTGAAGAGAGAGACAGAAAAACAACACTCCAAGTCTTATTTAGACTCTATGTCACAATCTTCGAGGTAAATATGCCGCCACATCAGCAAAATATAATAAATAGAAGGGTAATAAATAGTCTTAGACTCTGTGATAGAGTCTTGCATTGGGACTAGCCCTAAGACGTGTCGGTCAATGCTGCTTTCAATAAAAGCAGGGCCTTTAGCCTTTTATTAAAAAAAATAAGCATGTCGGACAGGGTCACGGGCGCGCACATGGAACCATGTAGAACAGCCTTCTCATTAAAACAACTGTTGATAACGAGTTAAAAACAACAAAGCATTCCTATGCAAATGTGGCATACCAGTGAGTATAGAAGGAAAATACGGTAAAACAGTGCAAGTTGCCAACTTCACGTGTCGTCACGTACGGAAATTCTTGATCGGGATACAGTGACAGCTTTGACTGAATGGTTCACTTGTAGAACCTTCTTCCCGTCCCTGGCCCTCGCTGAAAGGACTGGCTGGTGTGTCCAGGCGGATCAGTCATCTGTGGGTGGCACTGTGGAGTGCGTGTGCGTGCCCACGTCGCTGTCGCCTTCGTGACGAACCCATACCGGTACCTCCCTCCTCCTCCCCCTCACTTAATATTTTTTTATTTTTAATCTTTTTTAATAATATTTTTAAAAATGACCGTGTATATTTTAATTTTCTAAAATTAACCATTTGGGTGGCGCTATCGCTGTGGCGCCATGGGCGGACGTAGCGTATAGCGTCGGTGTATCTTGCCGGTGACTGGCCGCCGGCCATCGACAGCTGGTGATGGCAGGTGAGAAAATTAATTATATTTGATCATATACGCACCGTTGCTTACTGCTCAATTGTGTTCACTAAGTTGACAGTTAACCAAAGCACAATGGAACGATTCTTGAAAGGAAAAAATCCCCCTACTGATGCTGATGGTCAGAATCCCAATGGAGGCGCTTCAAGGGGAGATGGCGATGAGAATCCAGATCTTGATGCAGGCACTTCAAGAAGAGATAGAAGGGTAGCTGCAACAAACACCACATACTACTCTTCGTTCTTCGCGAATCCCATGATGACAGGTAAATTTGGATGAGCTTCCGTATGATCCAGCGGATAGAAGGAGAATTTCGGATTACATAGACCACAAGATGAGATAAGACGCAAGGATTTGATTAGAGGTCCTCTTAGACCACCACCTGGTTTTAGGTATCCAGAAAAGATTATAGCAAGCCATCCACGTCGATTTCACCCAGAATGGTTCACAGAATATGACCGGCTAAAATAAAGTGAAAGGTGGATAAATGTTTCTGTTTATACTGCTACTTATTTAGAGATTCTAATGAGGGACAAGGTGGGAACGATGCATTTGTGAAAAATTTTTGGGATGGCTTTAACAAAAAGGACATGCTTGGAGATCATGTAGGCACCCGACCTAATAGTTTTCGTAACACAACAGTTAAAAGATGCAACAATTTGATGAAGCCTAATCGATCCATTGCTAATGCTATCAACAAGTAGAGAGATGTCACTAGAGAAGAGTATGTTTCTAGATTGGATACTTCTATTGATGCTGCCCGATACTTGTTGCATCAAGGTTTAGCTTTTCGTGGTCATGATGAGTCAGATAAGTCCAAAAATAAGGGAAATTTTCATGAATTGGTGGCAAAGCAAAATGAGAAAACAAAAAATATTATTCTAAGAAATGCTCAAATGTTGTCTCCAGCCATACAGAAGGATATTGCAAACTGTTTTGCTGAGTAATAATTTTTTATGGTTTTAATTTATAATATAAATACTTATATTATACGGGTGACTCAACCATGTGTTTTTTGTCCAGATAATAGTAAAATCTATTGTTGAAGAAATTGGTGGTGATGTATTTTGCTTATTGGTAGATGAGTCAGCTGATGTCTCGGGCAAGGAATAGATGGCAGTGGTTTTAAGATATGTAGACAAGCTTGGGTTAATAAAAGAGAACCTTATTGGCATTGTTCATGTGAGTGAGACCTCAGGTTCATGTCTTAAATCTAATATTGATAGTCTATTTGCAAAGTATGGATTGAGCATGGCACAAGTTAGAGGCCAAGGGTATGATGGAGCAAGCAACATGAGAGGCGAGTTTAATGGATTAAGAGCTTTAATCATGAGGGAAAATAGCTCTGCATATTATATCCACTGTTTTGCTCATCAGCTGCAGTTAGTCATTGTTGCAGTAGCCAAAAAGAATGATGATATTGGTGATTTCTTTGACATGGTATCTCTATTAATTGATGTTGCTGGAGCCTCTTGCAAAAGGAAGGATATGATTACAGAAAGCCAACAAGAAACAATTAGTAAAGCAATAGTCAGTGGACAACTCACAAGTGGAAGACGATTAAATCAGGAACAATCACTGCAAAGAGTCGGTGATACTCGTTGGTCCTCTCACTATAGAACCCTTTTGAGAATATGTAGTTTGTTCCCTGATGTCATTGAAGTGCTACAATATGTTGAAAGAGAAGGTCCAACTGATGCAAAGAGACGCCAAGAACATGGCCTCTTAGACTGTACGAAGGATTTTGATTTTGTGTTTATCTTGAAACTAATGTTGCTTATTTTGGGACATGCAAATTCATTGTCACTATCACTACAGAGAGAGCTAAAGACATCTTAGAGGCCATGACAGAGGAGAAGTTAACAAAACAAAAATTCCAACAAATAAGGGATGATGGTTGGGATTCTTTATTAGGGGATGTAATGTCCTTTTGTGAAGCTCATGGCATCGGAAAGTTGGACATGGAACAAGAGTACATTAACCGACGCAAAAGAAGGCAAAAGACCGGCCATACAAACTATGAACACATTGTATGACCTTACTAGCTCCAACGACGGTGGTCGCTGCCACCGCCACCGTGCCAAGAGGGAGGGAGAGTGGGGAGAGCGAGCGCGAGCGAGAGAGAGAGAGAGAGAGAGAGAGAGAGAGAGAGAGAGAGAGAGAGAGAGAGAGAGAGAGCGGCGGCTGAGTGGAGTGAACAATGACATTGGAAACTCTAGACGAGCGGTGACCCTTACGTTTTATACGGTGGCCAGTATTGGCCAGTGCGGGCCCACAGGTGCGAGCAACACTCGGGCTGGCACAAGCCTGGCCAAGGGGAAACGCCTGATTCGGGTGTCCGAGTTGGGCCAGGCTATCTCGGTACAGTTGGCTCTGTTGGGCCAGGCTAACTCCCTTGACCAGGCAACCAAACAAGCAGATTTTGGCCCCAAACAAGCCTAGATGGCCTTATACAGGCGATAAAACACACCCTACAAGTATGATGGCTTGAACCCAATTATTGATTTGCAGCTTACAGAATTTAATGATAGTTTGAATGAGGTCAATTCTGAATTGCTTACAAATGTTGCTGCTTTCAACCCCAAGAATTCTTTTGATGCTTTCAAATTTGAGAGTTTGATGGAGTTGGCAAAGGCATATCCTAGTGATTTTGATTCAAATGAGCTAGACAATCTTAGTCTTGAGCTTAATCCTTACATTGATAATGTGCGATTGGATATTTTTCTGAACTTGGTAGATTGATGGTTGATACAAAAACATATTACTTTTATTTTGGTATATCGACTCCTCAAACTTTTGCTAGTTCTTCCTATTGCCACAACATCGGTGGAAAGATGTTTTTCAGTGGTGAAAACTTTGAAGACAGATCTACGAAACCATATGGGGGATGAATTTATGAATGACTCTGTCGTTTGCTTCATGGAACAAGAATTTCTCAATGCAATCCCAAACGATGATGTCATAGCCTGATTTCAAACATGGATGACCGTACTCGTAGAGTGAAATTATAAGAGGTAACCACCACTGTAAAAGTTTATTATTATCTTATTACAACATTATTTGCTCGCTAAAATGCCTATGTTTTGCATGTATTTGTAGTGTTAAATTACTATAAATTATTATCATGAGTTTGTGCCGACCCCAATCCCAAATTTTTCTAGATCCGCCATTGGGCAGCGCCGCAGACGAATCTTTCGAGCCTAGTTAGTGTGTAATCAAGGACTAACTAGGCTCGAAAGATTCACCTCGCAAATTATAGACAAACTATGTAATTAGATATTTTTATCTAAATTTAATGCTCATACGTGGTCTAACAATTGATGTGATGGAGAGAGTGAAAACAAATTAGAATTTTAGTGGGAGCTAAACAAGGCCTTGATGTGAACCAAAGGCAAGTCACAAGTGTATGTTTTTTTTCTTTGATTGATTGCAACTGTGTGGATGTGAACCAAAGACAAGTGTACGTAGCAGCGACCGTATTAAATGTAGCACAGATATTTTTATGCTCCGTACAACACATCGGGTTCGATTACTTTCGTCATCAGAAGCTTCGGTCGGGTTAGCGCGCTTTCCGGGGCCGATCTACGGAGTATCTATCTACTCCGTATCGATTACGATTTCCGCGTCACGCGCAGACGACTCGGTCAAGACAACAACTGCACGCGCGTTTGGAGAGGTTCCAAAGAATCCAAAGTCAAGTCAGCCCACCAGTACTATGCATGCACATTTTGACCTTAATTACCCGTGCCTGCGCTGAGACCCATCCAAGTTCACTAGTACACGGATGGCAAGGCAAAGCTGTAAAACATTGTTACCGAGACGCAGAAAATCCACACGAAAGCACACGGTTCTCATTAAAACAACAGTTGACAACGAGTTAACGACAACAAAGAACTCCTATATGCGAAATGAGAGGACCTTTGCCTTGTGTGTGCGCAACGAAACGTTGGCCGTGAGCCATACAAATCCGTTCGCCAGCTGCTACAGTACACATGGGACGGTGGCAGACCGGATATAGGAGTTGACTGACTGACTGGCTGGTTCACGTCATGCATGTCTGCACGCTCACTAGCCTCCGATTCCTTAGGCTAGACGCTGTGTGCTGTGTGGCGTGGCTGTCAATTGTACGCGCGGCTGACCCATTCAACGGTAGTAACGAACAGGCCAGCACTTCGCTAGGGGCGAAAGAGAAAGCCACTGCCTGCCCGGGGCTAGGCGCGGCATCCACCATCAGCGGCACGCGATTTTGAACTTTATTAAATCCTCCAGCACTCTCACGCACGGATTTGTGTCCAGCTTTGCGGTGCTTCACGTGATCCCCAACAGGCCAGTACTCCAGCTCAAGGTATGTGGTATGACACGCCATTTTTTCTACTCGGGAAAACATTCCTTGACAGTAAGATTCTGCTTGGAGGGAGCAACACGATAATATCCGGACGAATACATTATTCTACTGCCGCCCGTGCCCGTCCTCGTCACCAACCAACCCGTACAGACACCGCGCCGCGGCAGCTCTCGCCGTTGCAATCCCGCAGCCTCAGCAGGCTTTAGCGCCGGCCACAACAATGCTGCCGCGGCGTGTTAACATGTTCGGACATGGAGCCGTACGTGTCATTTCCTCATCTCATTGAGTCATTTCCCATGCTTCTATCTCTGCTCTGAGGATAATCATCTAAAGCCACTAATCGATTTTCTTGAGAACATTGGAATTCCAATTCCGAAACCAAGGGCTGCATCAGTTTTGCTGTCATTTCCTCCTATCATCCTTTCTGAGTTCTGACACTGAAAATGATATCAAGCTGAGGATTCATGAACGGGAGAAGGTATTTATGCTCGTGGTGTCCATTGGTATCTGTTAGATTGGTGTTCACTTGAATAGAGTACAATAATACTAATTATCCCATTTTTCAAAAAATAATACTAATTATCCCATTTCTGAATTTACTAGGCTCGCATTGAAAAAGAACATAATGTTAGGATGGTGCTGAAGTATCCATGGATCCTTTCAACAAGTGTGACAGAGAACTACAAAAGGATCCTTTTTGTTCTTAAAGCGAAAAAAAGGTAACTGAAAAAGATTTTTCTCACTATGTATGTCTGAATTTCTTGTTCATTTATTTACCCTGTTCTACTTTCTGTTTGTTGGTGCCAGGAGTAGGAAGTCAATTGTTTCGCTTTCAGATTTCCAGTGCTGTCCTTGGCATTGTTGTGAAAAGTTGGGATCATATATATTCTTGTGTGATAAAAAATGCAGCCCAGATAGACATGTTATATTGCAAAACTTAGTGTACATTTTAATTGTGGCATGGTCTATTTTGAGTTTTCTGCAAGCTTCAAGCTTTTGGTACCACTACTGCTAATATTGTTTCCCTAAGATGCACTTTTAGGAGAAATTTTAGTGATGCTTTATACCAGTAATGGTTAGAAATAGTAGAGCTTGTGTCAACTGTTCATCTTTCTGATCAAGACGATGAAATGATTTAGACATTTTCCGCTAAAGGCATTTATTCATCACAATCTTTGTATACGGTGATCAATTTCAGAGGAGTACCTGTTTCAGCTGTTTGGAGCCTTAAAATCCCGCCTAGAGTCCATATGTTTCTTTGGCTACTTATAAACAATAGAGCTCTGTCTAAGGATAATTTAGCCAAAAGGAGAAAAGTTGAGGATGAAACTGTCTTTTTTGTTCAGATAAAGAAAGTTGTGATCACTTGTTTTTTGAATGTGCTGTTGCCAGTAGAATCTGAGTTATCATTTTGAAATTATAGATATCCAAGTTAGAGAAAGACAATCTTAGTATTGCCAAGTTGTGGCTTAGTAATAAGGGATATGGCTTACTTAATATAGTAACTTCTGCTGTTCTATGGTATATATGGAAACTCAGGAATGAGTTGTGTTTTCAGAGAATTGGCTGGAAAAGTATTGATGTGCCACTTAACAAGATTCATTGCTTACTCCAAAATTGGATGCTTCTATGCCGGGGCACAAAAAGGAGCTGCTGGCTGTTTATTTGAAGAAGCTCAAGACTGCTGCAATTTTGGTACCTTGGCTCCCAGATATCCCCAGGGGCGCTGCTCAAAGTTCTTCAGAAGAGGTTGGAGATCCCGAAGACAAAGTCCAGGCTGTGGGTTTAGTTGGGGGATGTCATCTGCCCTGACCACCCCGTGGTGGAAGGAAATGAATGAAGATTTTCTTAGCATGTAATAGGTTCCTAGTGTTTCTGGTAGAGGTTAAATAAGACTTTCCTTTTCTTCAGGGAACTATCCATCAATTTGTGCCGGCTGCTGGATGGAGCTTGGTGTTTACATTTGAACTGTGCTGTAATGGACTTGACTTTTGATTAATAATTGAAAGGCCAACGCGTCATGCACTTGAACTCTAAAAAAGAAGGAAGCATACTAAATAGGTTCCGCGCAAATGTCGATTTACCTGTCATTTTAACACTTACTAAGAGCATCTTGAGACAGTACTGGACTAAAAAAAGTACGAGGAACACAGCACGCATAAAAAGTAGGATCCTTGAGATTTCCCATTTTAGAAGTATAAACCAGTAACTCCATGTGAAACGAATTCACAAAGGAGAAAAAGATGGCGGAGGAAGAAGATAAAGGTGATACTTGGTGGCTAAAAGCAAGAAGCTATATCAGGCCAGCAGAGGCTGGAAATTCATCGCAGCCATCAATAAGATTTAAGTCGAGTCATCCGAGCCATTCAAACCTGGTGCTGCGAAAAAGCAAACGTAGGGAAAAAGGAATCGGATCATCCACCATAGGTGAATGCATGAAGTCTGATAAAGATGATTAATTTAAAGGTAGAAAACACGAAATTAACATGGGCAAAGCGCCAAATAGAATGATCTCTATAGTTACATAACTTCTGCGAGGAGTCATGTCTTGCCTCCCCTTGGGTCCTGTTAATCAGTTGAGTCCCTTTTGCTTCCTCTTATGTTCATCATTCAACAGCTGACATTGCTTTGTGAAAAAGCACCTTCTCTTAGAGGCTTTGATCCAGATGCCACCTCAAGAGCGTGTTTCAAAAGAACTCTCTTCGTCAGTTCATCAGCAGAGGCTCCAACTATTGGACCACTCTTCGTACCATCGGACATTACTGAAATGTCGGGTTAAATCTTCAACCACCTTGCCATAATGTTCGGGCATTACTGGCGTAGAGGTTGCTGGCACAACGACCCAGTCGTCCGCAGTCCAATCTCGAACAGGCCTCATTTTCAGAACTGAAATCAACAAAAACACATTCCCCGTCAACTTAAATCACCAAAAACAGGACTGCTATCACCAAAAACAGGACTGCTATTTTCAATAAACTGTTCTTCCTCTTCCATGGACGACATATAACTGTTGACTCCTGCTGTTTTCAATAAACAGAAAGCCCTGCAGGAAAAACAGTTCACAATATGGTGAGATCAAATACGAGTGCTAGATCTACACAGTGGGCAGTAGCAGACTAAGAAGGATCTACCAAATTCTTCAGCAAGAAAACAGGTAATAGGCACCAAAAACAGGTAACAGGTAGCATTCTGATGAGTGCACTAACTCAAATTTCAGAAACATATGTACAGGGACCAAAAATGTGTACAGGAACAGAAATCAGGGATGATCATTGCAAGTGAAATGCACAAGCACAGCTACCACTTGTCATCAATCAGTTCACTTCACTAAAAAACAAGCAAAACTTCCATTCCATACTAGTTAACTGCCTTTTCAGGTGACCTGCTAATGTTAAGTGCTACATTGATTCACAACAGCATTACTACTTTGTGTAGTGGTAAGTGCAGAAAAATTCAGAATCATAGAACAAGTAGCATCCAGAATCATAAGTAACTAAGTACACATACATCATATCTAACAAGTGCAAGGATTTGAGTTATTGAACAGGTAGCACTGACTGAAAACAAATACTAACTTAATCAACTATATACTACTGTCAGTCATTGCATAACTTAGAACCACCTGAAACTTTGGAACTCTGATATCTTAGACTTCGAAACTCTTAGTTCCAGCGAAGTAAATGCTGATATTAGACCGAGAAACAAAGTTTCTACTACAACATCTTTTCATATTGAATCATGGGTTCAAGCTCAACTAGCTAATTAAGCTTGCGAACCTGCTCACTGACGTTCTCAACCTTCTCATACCCTCCACCATCAATGCAACCCCCCAGTCGTCCCTCTGCCTGCTCAGGCCACTGCAAATTGATCCCTGCCACTGGCTGTGAACACAGGAGTTCCAACATCTGCAATGCACAGAGGCTCACTGCTGGCCCTCACATGGTGGCAGCGGCGGTGGCAGGAGCTCATGCAAGATGAGGGAGCATGCTGCTGACTCCCCAACTCAGTCATGCTAATGTGTGCTGCTTCCAAATGGTTGAGTCAACAGGAACAAACAGTGTATCTCAAGATTCTCAACCCTTCATCTCTATAGGGTAATCTGTTCCTCCTTCGATTTGTTGCAAGCAAATATCAGTGATCCTTTATCCTTTGAATTTCAGTATCCAGCACTGCCGCACGTGTCAGGCTCAGCATATGGTGCTATGGCTGGCCACAAGCACAATGCCGCATGGAGATTATCACTGGCTAATAGCCAGTAAACTGAAATTGTGACAAGTTAAGCGTACTTAGGATACAACAAACGATATTAAAAAATAGATAATATTTGAAGAGAAGCATGATTTGCATACCTATAAACTAAATAATTCTTTGTAACTGATGCAACAGTTCCTTGTCAGTTCATTATCAGGTGCTACTTATTAATCTGCACATTGAGTATAATTAGTTATACATATTGCACTTCTCAAAAAAAAGTTATACATATTGCACGAATGTTACCTGATCTGTTTGATACTAGATGAATGACTTATTAATACTAGAAGGATGAAATTATGGCATATACTATATATGCTGGTGGAAGATCATTTCAGATGATTACACAGTAATTTGGTCTGAATTGTGAAATTGCATTGTTCATATCCAACAACTCTTCCATGTTCAAAGCGAAAATCTGGAGGGTTAGTAGAACAATCCTCAAGAGAACAAAATCGACTCTTCTAAAACAGCACAATGTACTTAGCCATGAAATTTTCCTTGGTTTGAAGAGAACACCCAGGCTGAGTGACACAATCCCAGCTAAGAAGATTAAGCAAGTAGAGTGCTGACGACTGACAAATTCTCTAATTACTAACTACGTAGTGATTTGTAATTATCCATATATAAGCGAGTAGAAATGTAGAATGCGGCTCAAGTGTGTGACAACTTACAAATAGTCACGCTTGCTCCAGCAATGGGTGATCAATGATGGATTATATATGGAGCAGAACAGCAGCCGGATAAATTCTCTTGCAGCTATGTGAATCCAAATGGAAAGCACATACAGGATGAGGAGATGATCGCCTCCCTTCCATGTAAAAAAGTTCGATCAATGGTTCAGTAATTGACGGGTGACCTGTGCTGTGGCAAACTTGCATGCCCCATATAGCAGTCTTCTAATCTTAAAAAAAAAGGACATGACTTTGCTTGGAGACAGTTCTAGATGCAGCTGTTCTGTTCAGCTTGCAGAATGAAATTTCCCTTCCATTGAATGTTCAGACCTAAATGGCTAAATCAGTTATGTCATGGTAGTACAATAAAATTCCTTATTGTAATGATGATTTAAATTATAGGAATCACTATCATACCTACAAATGTAGAAGATGGAAGAATACTGGTTATACTAAACCACTAGCAACTGAAGGAATGCAAGTTCCGAAGGCCGTGCCAGCTCCAATAACCCCATATCACCATGAGCATCATTGATATTTTTAAATCCTGGCATCATCAATATTTGCAAATCCTGGGCTGGCGGTCAACTGAAGGCGCGGCAAGGCTGTGCCAGTCTTTCCAGTACATTACTGAACAACAGCATCTGAAGATACAGCAAAAGAATAACATATGTCTAAGTCATTGCAGTCCACAGAAGTTGATGAATCATTGCATAAAGAAACAGTAAATCAGCATATAGTAGAAAGAAGTGTTACACCATGCTGGACCAAAGCTTGGTTGATGCCGAAACGCAGGAGACATCGATTGGGCTACTACAATCGCCCAAATCACAGCAAGAAGTAGGCGTGGTCATCGAGCAACCTCTGCCATGGCTGTTGAAGCCGGCGTTCCCTCGAGCGCCATCGATTGGGGGACGATTCTCTGCTGCATCAAATGCAGACATCGAAGAAGCTGATGCCGCCGCCGCGCCATTGCCGCGGACAATGGGGAAGAGGGACGCCGCTGAGCCGGATCCGCGGCCGACGGGGAAGCCGGCAACCGACGAGCTGCATCCACGGCCATATGGAAGACAGCCGCCGCTGCAGCTGCCTCGGCCTTCAGGCCTTGCCTTTCCTGCACCCGTCGCCGTAGCCGTGGAACTACGCCGTAGCCGTGGAACTTGCCTTTCCCAAAGGGGAATCAAATCCCCTGGGGAACCAAATCCGCCGTAGGCCTTACCTTCCCGAATCTCAAAGCACACGTACCCCCCTGAATCAAATCCGGCGTCGATCGGGAACGAAACGAATCGATCGGGAACGAAACGAATCGATCGCCCCCGCCGCCATCCTCATCCCCGGTGCGCGCCGTCATCGTCATCGCCCCCGCCGTCGTTCCGCAACCTTCGCCGGAGCTTCCGCAAGCCCGTCGCCTCCTACACCGTCCTCATCATGGAGCCTCGTCATGAGGTATGTATGCATGGCGCCGACATTTTGGCCGCCTTCTCTCCGCCGCCTGCACCTGCTGCGATTTCCCTAGCTAGTGCTTCCGCAATCTTGCCAGCCGCAGTGGGGCATTCCTTTCTACTAGTGCCTCTCTTTCTACGCCATGATCACCACTCACCCAGCGGCGCGCCGCTTTCCGCCTTTCCAGGACAGGATCCAGTGGTGGCCCAAGGACTTTTGGGCTGGGTATTAAAAATGTATAAGGGTGTCAATTTGTTTTAACAACCTACTAGTAGCCTCCTAAATCCTAATAATATTTGACATGTATAACACCACATAGTTCTAATTCTAATTGTATAATATACATATAGCAAGTATATAACACACAGTTGAGTTTGATTTCATAATAATTTCATAAAATTTGAGCATAACTTGAAATATACAGAATGTATGGAGGCTATCAAACAACGAAATAGCGAGAAAAGTCACAAATTATTCAGACATCCTATACTAAATTCAATTAGGGAAGAGTAAATTGAACTTCAGGTGGGGGTCAAAAGAGGAGTATCCAGTACTTTCTTTTTACCAATATATTTACATGCATATACACTATGTATATATATATGATCTTTTTGCTAAAAAATTTAGGTATTCAACTGAATGCCCTTGAATTACTGTAGGCTCGCCCTCGATAGCCATCTTTACTGCCATTTTGTTTTCTAACAGGGAACAAGAGTTTGGGTCATTTGCTCTGTGGTCCGTGTGATACCCATCTTCTTCCTCGCCATCCTGGCGGGCCACTTCTTCGACTGGCCCGGGCGTCAGCTTGGTGATGGAGAAAAATTCCACTGGCATGGAGCCATCATGGACTCCTCAAATATTTGTTTGGTATGAAAGATAAATGTTTTCTTCACGAATTTTAATTTGGTTGTTGTCAATATGGATTGGTAAAGACTTGGATCTATCTCACGGAATCACACGTTTGGTGTAATTCTATTAGAATTGATCTACCATTGAGCAGACATATATTATAAAGCAATGGTAAACATAGTTGATTAGATTTTGAGATGTACAAACAAGTGTGCATTGAATAATGTAAGGGTTTGAGCAATGTGTGTGTGTCTATGCCAAGTTTGGAATTGGAAGGTTTCGTTAACAATGTATACAAACAAATCATGGTTTGGTTTAATGGCTTTGTCGAAATGATTTATCAACACACAAATAGCGTGGCATCATTGCTTGATGTTAGTAAATAGAGTTGCAATATAGACTATTGGCATCGTCATTTAGCTTAGGCAATATTTGCTATATCAACACACAAATACCTTGGCAATAGAACCTATAACAATGAAACATAGTGTGGCAATAGTCTTCAACATATAGCAACCAAGCATTGAACGTGGCAATAGTGGCTTCAATCTATTGCAACCATACATTGGTCACGACGATAGAGAGACCTCCCCTGTGGCAACCAAATATTTGTCATGGCAATAGGAGGGTTCCACCTATAGATAATGTAGAGATAGCATGGCAATAAGGTATATTGCAGCAGGTATCTCAGGCAACGCCGGGTGTGTTGAATAGTTACTACTGCAACACCCATGATGTCTGCTTAAAACAAAGGCTTGCAACACTTCATGATGTTTCACCAACACTCTATTGCAGCCATATTTGTCATATTGCAACACTTTAGGCCATTGCGTTAGGTTTGAATCCTTGTGAATATCTTATAATACATATAAAGAAGTGTTACAAACCATGTGTTTCTTTACCATAATGTAGAACTATTACTACAACTAGAAAAAGTGTTCCAACAACGCTTCTCTCTCTAGTTTCTCTCTCTAGGTGAGGGATCTCCCTCGGCGATGGCCGCGTTGGCCCCAGCGACCACCCTCCCATCGGTCTCGGTGCTTGTCCCTCCTTCTGGCTTCCGCTAGTGTTGGAAGGCTCTCTCACCGTGGTTACACAATGGTTGGCCCTGGGCATTAGCATTCCTTGCCATAACTCAGGTCCCTTGCCCTGCCTACCGGTCGGTATGGAGCTCGCCAAGCTCAACCATCGACCTAGGATTGACATTTAGAAGGTGATCAAGAGCAAGTTTGGATGCACGGTTTCCCTGGTGATCTAAAGCTGCGCGTTCTTCCTGGTCGCTTCCTTCAGTCGATGTAAGTTCAAGCTTTTGGCCGCCTTGACAGGATCTATTCTTCAGGCTACTCTTGAGGGTGTGGCTTCGGATTTTGCGCTTTCAAATACAGCGGATAGGGTTTTTCGTTTCTCGGTTTCTTCAAGTGAGTTGGTTTTCATATCATTAATTTGTGTTCTTTGGATTGTTCAAAGTTTAAATTTTTCTTCCAACTCACGGGGCAATGGGGGTCCGAATTGGTTCCACGATTGGAAAAGTTTACGTGTTGAGGAAGATGCTTCTTGGACAAAAGTGCAAAGTTTTATTGTTTCAGCCAAGAGCTTCATCAAGCCATGGATAAGCTTTGCAAATGTAGTTAAAAGTATTCTGCTTACAGGGGCTAACAACATCCTGATCGCTTCTCATCATTCTTGCAAAGTTGTTCATGAATGATCGAGCTTTGCTGCTGCATTGGACTCCTTGCCTGACAAAGTAGAGAAGGTCAATGGTCAAATTCATCAAGTTGCCCAGAGGTCTATCGGTACAAGTTTGAATTTGGGTTTAGAAGGACACAAGGTCAAAGCTCCACTGCAAAAAATCTTGAGACGGTCCTGCTATCTAGGATTTTCTTGTGATGTCTATCATGCGGGACATGTTAGCGAAGTGCGCAAATCCTCCATAAGATGATTTTCCTACTTTAGAGAGCGACATATAGTAATCAATTGCAAGGGGGCAGTAATTGAGAGAAATTAGAAATAGGCCGAATGGAGTTGTGAGAGAGGTTGATTTTTATTTAAATAAAATGCAATCTGAATCTGTGGTGCTAGTGGCTAGTTTGGAAGCTGGGTCGTCGCATAGCCAACCTATCTTTGACTCCTTTAGGGGCTGGGCCAATTCTATGGCCTCCACTTCTCATCAAAGGCCGCAACAAGGGCCAAAGGAGAAACAATGTACAACCCTCATCAACATGACAAGTGGAGTAGCAGTTGCTGAGGTCTATAGCGCAGTGACTAAGCAGGTACGTGTTCTAGGGGCCAATTTAGCCGATGGCGCTCTGTCTTCCTCGAATATATAACTCTGTGCTTAGAACAGTGGTAGCTCAAGAAAATCCCAATCGGCACTGGTCAAACCATCGCTATTTCCACCATTACTGCAATCACAAGCATAGTTCAGTTCTGTTGGCCTCCCAAGTCAAACGCTCAAGGCTTACTAGCGAGTGGATCCATTCCCTTTCAAGCCCCACAGGATGAACATCTTGAACATCCCGGTGATGGTGAGGTCAATGCCGGCAAAAACGCCATGGGCAAGGAACAAGGACCTGACCATCGTCACCATATCACAATTGCCTGGTAATGTACTGCACTTTCCTATTGTCGAGGAAATCATCAGGGAATTTGTGCCAATAGAAGGGTCCGCATCAAAGTGGTGCATCATTATCACTTGGGGGAGGTCTTTGTTCACTTTGAGCATGACTATGGTAGAGGTCGGTTTGATCAACAACCCGCACTTCTATGGGGGTCTTATTTTAACTTTGTAAGGCATAACTAGGGCGGGAACTAGAGGAAGGCTCAATTTTAACCAGGAATGTTGGATGATGATGATGGGTTTGCCAAAAGATTATTGGGTGGATCAATTTATTTATACATTTCTTGGGCCCTTCGCTAGAACTATTTCCTAGTATCATGACATGACTAAGATAGATACTACTGAGCTGTCTAGATTGACCATCAAGGCTTGGGTGGTTGATTTAGAGGACATACCTCATTTTTCTATTTTGTCAGATGGCCCTAGTTACGGTAGGCAATCGTGGTCAGTCCAGTGCAAGATTCTGCAACATGATGAATACATTGGCCCTAAACCACTTAAAGAAGAGTAAGTTCGTCAACTGCCAAATGATGGTGGCCCCATGTTGTTTGATTTCTTTGCTTTGGGGCAGCAAGTGTTGGCTCCTGTTGCGGCCCATGCTGAAGAAAATCAAACCACTCAGAATGCTGAAAATGCCCAAGTGCAATAAGAGCCTCAGTTAGGATGGATGCCTTGCCTGAGGAAGCCCCAACTCAGTAGCAGCTTGACTAGAATGAAGATCCAATGGCTATGGAATATGACCTTAATGTTATACCTATGGGAGAAGACCTCCTAGAAATGATCATCAATCCGGCTTATTAAGGGGCTACCCAGAAGTGGAACCACAGATTGCCTCCTTAGAATCAACATATGGAACCTGAGGCAATGGTTGAGGACCCTTTCCGTATGCTTGCTCATTTCCCTGTTATGCAAGTACAAGAGGAAATGCTTATGGACCTCGATGAACTAGCCGATCAAGAGCTTCAAGTACTTAGCAGCATGAGGAGATGTCCTAGAAGGGGCAAGAGGGTGTGCAAGATCAGAATTAACATGTGGGGCATATATATGCAAGCTGGATGAGCAAGGTTAGTGTAGCTGAATGAAGTAGAGATTGAACTGAAAGATAGGAATGAAGTGTAGGGATAGCAAGTTTAGCTAATTCTAGCAGATCAGAACATGAATGAAATTGAAAATAATGCAGTCTATACCCCTAATGAAGAAATCCTCTAGCCTAATGCATGTGGGGGAGATAGAGAACATCAACATGTGTGAGAATCCTGTTGCTCACGTTGTTTAGGAGGATGCAATTGAGCTCTAGGATGACCAAATGGCATAGATAGATGGGATTCATGTTGGAAAAAATGAGCCACAACAACAGTTCATACATGAGAACTTTGTGATACATGAGAAGATCCAAATTGGCATGGTTAGGACCTTTTTGTTTGAGTCCCTCCTTTGCCTATGACTAAGGCCCCGAGAGATTTTGTACCAACTTTGAATTAATTTAGGTCCAAAGTGCTAGCTGGGAAGGAGTTGATTGAGGTCCAAAAGGAGTGGGCTAGCTTCCTCAAGGCCTTTATTTATGCCCCAGCCCAACACCCATTGGCCAAAAAATTACTTGAATTTGGATTATCTGATTTGTTGCAATTGGGCCCCTATGGTTCCATTCCAATCTCACTAGGTTCTAAACCTGTAGCAACAGAGACATGTGATCTGCTAGCTAATGAATTTGTCATGACCATGAATATTGAGGAAACACTACCGTTCAGTGATAATGAAGAGCAAATAAATGATAGGAGAAGGGGAAGAAAAGCAAATACTACTATCCTCATTGTTGACTAGGTTGTGAGAAGGAGTGATAGGGTCAGAGCCAACTCTAATGGGTTTAAAATAGGCTCTTATAGCAAAATTTTCTCTGTATATTCTATTAAACCACCAACGGTCTCCAAGATCTCTTAGCTGTGTTAGCTTAAGATAAGCTGCTCTGATGGGAAAGAACAAGATTGGCCCTGTTGGGAAGAAGGCCAAAAAAAGCAATGAGGAGAAGGATAAATGTCTTGAAAGCAACTGTGATGGTGACAACATCAATGAAGACAAGTAATGAAGACTGATGGTGGCCAGAGGTGGTCGAAGATGGTGCTCTCACTCTTTTAATATTTTGTTTCCTATCCTTTGAAGTTTTATTTTGCACTACTACTTGTACTAGCATTGGGCCCATTTTGGGAGTTAGACGCACTTGAACTTGATGGTCTTATGTGAACTTATCTAGTGGTTGGTTCTTCCTTTTATTTCTAGTATCTTTTTCTTTTGCTGCTTCGGGCATTTTTGTTTGGCTCGCCTAGTTAGGCTGCTTTTAGGTGTTCTCTTCTCTTAGTTTTTTAATGAATCACAAAAAATCCTAGAAAGTACTAGACTGGAATGTTAGAGAGATAAATTGTGATACAAAATGAAATTCCATCAAGGACAAATTGGTAGAAAGTAGAAGTGACATCATATGTCTTCAGGAAACTAAAATGGTCAGTTTTGACCTTAGCTTTATCAAGAATATCTGCCCACCAGACTTTGATTCCTTCGAGTATCTACCTTCTCTTGGTGCTTCAGGAGGAATTTTGGTAGCTTTGGAAGAGCTCTGGCTTCCTTGGAAACCTGTTTTTTAGCAATAGATTTGCATTGTCAGTGGAGTTCACCTCAAGATTGAACAGTGATGTCTGGCTACTCGTAGTTGTTTATGCTCTCTATACCCCACTCGATAAGAGAGTTCCTAGAATAGTTCAAAGAAATCAACATGCTAGATGAAATGGAATGCCTCATTATGGGGACTTTAATCTTCTAAGAAAGCCTGAAGATAAAAATAGGGAAGGAGCTGACCTTAACGAAATCTTCTTGTTCAATGACGCTATTAACAAACTAGGTCTGACTGAACTACCTCTCCATGGGAGATAGTACACCTGGATAAACAAGCAGTTCCCTCCTCTTCTTGAGAAATTGGATTGGTTCTTCACCTCCAATGCTTGGACAACCAAATATCCGGACATAATTGTTAAACCTTTAGTCATGGAGACATATGACCATTGGTCATGTGTACTTGAGATTGTCACAATAACCTCCCAAGCTCAAACCGTTAGGTTTGAAAATCACCGGTTGAAATGGTTGAAAGCGCTTAATGGTTGAAATGGTTCGAGCACATCATTGAGCCTCGCTTAAAATTCTAACTTCCAAATTTAAGAATTTGAGAAGAAACCTCAATGAGTGGAAAAGAAGTCTCCCAAGATTGATACGGCTATAGAAAAAGATTAAAGAGGTTCTACACTTCGGGACACCATTAAGCTTTTCAAAGCCTTAACTTTGTCTAAATGGAACTTCAGAACCTGATGGCGGACAAGCTAATTTTCTTGCTCAAATAGTAGAGAACATATTAGAAATAGAGAGGGAAAATTAGATAGGTCAAGAAAGGGGATGTTGCAATAAAAATTTTCCATGCCCATGCAACAATAAGGAATAGAGGTAACAAGATTAGCTTCCTTCAAGATGAACTTGGGAATCATCTCTTTGGCTATAAGCAAAATGCTAAACTTCTATGGAGATCCTTCAAGCAAAGGATGGTTATCTCTGAGCATAATGAGATGATTTTTGACCTTGCTTAGCTTATCCGGACAATGGTGGGTCATGAACAATTGGAAGCACCTTATTCAAAGGAGGAAATTGAACATGTAGTTAGATGCCTCCCAAATAACAAAACTCCTAGACTAAATGGTTTTTCAAATGAGTTTATCAAGGGTTGTTAGCCCCTCATTGCTCCTGCTCTCATCAATCTATGCAAGGAATTTTAGAGGAAGGATATTTGCATCGAAGCATAAATAGTCCATTTACTATTTTCATTTCCAAAAAGATAGCCCCATGACGGTCCTTGATTACAGGCCCATTTCACTTTTCAATTCCTGCATAAAGATTCACACCAAGCTAGTAGCAAACATGTTACGTAAGCATATTAGAGAGTTGTTGCATAAGAATCAATATGGGTTCATCAAATCAAGAACTATTCAAAGACTACCGAGCTTGGCCTCTGGAGTACATGCACAATTTCCATAAATCAAAGAAAGATCTCATTATCATTAAACTAGATTTTGAAAAGGCTTTTAATGAAATTGAGCATAATGCAATCATCAAAATAATGGAGACAAAAGGCTTTGGTAAAAAATGGGGATTGATTAGATCAAGGCTATTCTAAGTCCTGGTCTGTACTCTTTAATGGGGTATTAGGAAAAGTCTTCCACGGTAATAGAGGAGTCAGGCAAGGATATCCTATCTCCCCCTACTCTTTGTTCTTGCAGTAGACATTCTTCAGTTAGTAGCAAATGAAGCAAATAATTGAGGCATTATATGAACTCCAATTCCATTGTAGTAAATAAATGATTTTCGTATCATTCAGTATTTAGATGATACTTTGTTGGTCATGGAAGATTGTAGCAGATAGTTGGTGGGTCCAAAGCAATCCTCCATACTTTTGGGGAATCAACTAGACTAAAGGTCAACTATTATAAATCTATCATGGCTCCCATTAACAATGGTCAGGAAAAACTGCAACACTTAGCAAGAACTTTCAACCGTGAAGTACTTGGGTCTACCATTGAGCCTCTCCAAACCCGAGCTATTGACTTCTCTCCCTTGGTAACAAAATGTGAAAGAAGGATGGCAAAGCAACTTCTTTCTTAATTAGGCAGGGAGACTAGAGGTTATCGATTCTATTCTCACGGCCATGCCAACGTTTTGTATGAGCACCTTCCTTTTGTAGCGAGAATGTAATTGATCGACTAATAAATTCAAGAAATTGTGTTTATGAGGGGGGGGGGGGGCACAGATTTTGATGCAAAAAAGAAGCCTAAAGTAGCCCGGCCAATGGTATGCAGGGAAAGGATGAAGGGGGTCTAGGGGTTTTGAACATTAAAACCCAGAATGAAGCCCTTCTCATCAAACATTTGCACAAATTCTTTAACAAACAAGACATAACATGGGTATCTCAAGTTTGAGAGAAATACTATAGTGTTGGGAGATTCCCTAGAATTCAAAAGAAGGGTTATTTCTGGTGGAGGGACATTCTCAAGCTGCTTAACAAGTTTAAGGGCATGGCAAGAGTAAATACAGGAAATGGTTCTTCCTGTCCTCTCTGGGAGGACTTATGGGGGGATGAGGTCTTATGTCATAAGTTCCCTGAGCTGTTCTCCTTTGCAAAAAAATAAATAGATTGTCTTAGATGAGGGATATGCCCAAACCCCTCGCGTCTTTTTCATCTACCCCTCTCCCAACAAGCACACACTCAACTCATGCTTCTATAGAACTTGATGGAAGAGGGGAATTTCAATGAGGAACCTGACAAATTTAAAGAACTTACAGCCACCTGAGTGGGCACCACTGTATTCACCCAACCTTTAAATGGCTCTAGTGCTCTTCTTGTCAAAGTAAACATAAGGTGTTTTTTTGGCTTCTCCTCAAGGACAGAAAAGGCACTAGGGAGTTATTGAACTGAAAGAGCATGCAGCTCCAAGACTGTACTTGTGTCCTCTGCAACACATCTATGGTAGAATCAGTGACACATCTATTCTTAGAATGCCCTTTTGCCATGCAATGTTGGGGCTCTATTAATATGTAGAACAACATGGGCCTTGATCCTTTTAGAATCTTTAGAGCTTCAGACATCAGCTGGGCGTCCCCATGTTTATGGAGATCATCATCTTAATGGCCTGGTCAATCCGGAAATGGAGAAATGACTTCATCTTCAGATAGATCAATCCAAGGTTGCAGCTAGCCCTTCGAAGCTTCAAGGATGAGATGCAGTTATTGCTCTTAAGAGAAAAAAAAAGAAGTTATTCCCCAATCATTGACCAATAGATTGCAACTATTGCGTAGCTTGGTTGATGGCTATAACTAGGCTTCTTTTCCTTATTATTTTAACTCGGTACTCTTTTTCTTTTGTTCAATAATAATTGTTGTAGGGTGCAACCCTCCAGCCTCCTTTTGAAAAAACAAAACCACTATAACACTAGACAAATGTTCATGTAGACAAGTAAATATGTTAAAATAAATCAGTCCATAGTAGCATGGCCAATTAAAACACAAACAAAAATGTGTTACAAAGAGAGTTAGTAACATCTTTTCTAACCTATAGTAACACAAGTTAGTGTTAGTGTTACTATACCCCTACACTGCAGTAGTGCTATAGGAATTATTTGTAGCCCATGTATCTTATACCAAATGCAAACCTTTCCATCCAAAATGAGGCCTACAAATCCATGATCTCCCTTGAGAACTGAGACTCTCCATTTAGCCAGTACCTTTGCTATATAAGAAAACACTCTCTGTTGTTCAATTATTTCTCTCTCAACAAACTGCGGTATATCCGATTCATTATTCTAGCTAGGTTCTCCCATTTTTACCATGCATGTGATACTATGATTTTTCCTATGTCATTCCTCTATAAGAATGCTTGGAACCCATTTTCTACTCAACTTCATGTAATAAAAACATCCACCATACACAGTATGTTGGAAGACTACATAGAGATGAGAATTGGTTATGATTTGCCTCCCCCATGGTAACACATTCTTCTCTTTGCATGGTTGTATTCCTCATTCTTTACCTAGAGAGTTTATAAGTAGATATCCTAATGTGCAGTTCAGGATATTAGCTCTATCCATCATATAGGCCAGATCATTTGCAGCCAAATTAATAAAGAAACTAAAACCCCTTTGTTACTTGAGTGCCAGCATCCATCTTGGTGTTGGTACCAAGTGCTTTTGATTCCCCGCTTATAGTTTCGAATACCATTCTCTGCATTTCTGTTATTACTCTTCCGTGAACTCATTTGCTGCACTCCATGAATTCAGCGTGCTTTCTTTGATCTCCAAATAATAAACATGCATCTTCGTTTCACTCAACAGAGAGTTGGGATGGTCTTGTGGGCGTTGCTCCTTCGAGGCCAGCTAGCCGAGTACCTGAAGATGGCGCGCCTTGGGGCCTTCATCGGCCTCGTGGCCTTTGTCGCCGTCGCAGCCTGGTGGAACAGCAACACATCCCGACTGGATTGTTCGGTGTTGGCGCAGCCCATCGGTCCAGTGATGCAGGAAGCTTGTCTGGACCGATCCATGGAGCAGACAGTGCCAGGTATATGGCAAGGGAAGAATGCTCTAGCTAATATTATGTTCATAGTACGTCTCGCATTAACAACTAATAGTAAGCATTTTCTGTTTCCTCCTGGCATCACGCAATGGCGTGCAGTTGCAGGTACCCACCACAATCTTGTTGTGACCGGGGAGGAGTTGAGCAGGCGCGGGGAGGGCCCCCATCTCGACGATGACGATTGGTCTGGCAACGGCTCAATTGTAAAGTGGTTTTGGCTACAGCTGCTCCCTCTTCCTAGTACTAGTGAAGGAATTCAGAAGAGGTGGGAGCACACATACCGACTGGATTATAAGGTGCTGGAAAAGCCTCTCGTCGGCCCAGTGAGGTTGTCGAGCAGCTGGAGGCGTCATCTGCGGCCCATGAAGCAAAACAACCGTGAGACATAGACATGCACACTCTCTCTGGCTTGCTTCTGCACTGCATATATTCTTAAATTTTGATTTGTTGGCACTCTATCCATTCTATCTCGGATCGGCTCACGCAATTTACTGACCTCTCTACCGTCCTTCCCTTTTGATTTAATCGCACAGACGGAACTGTATACTTATATTGTTTCTTGTGCTTGCCATGGATGGTGATGGCGTGCAGGTACCTGTGCAATTAACGCCTGCACCATGGGCATCGAGGGGATGCACTGCAAGGTGTACGAGACGTTCCACGGCCCCAACAAGTTCCCTGATAATTGGATGGCCGCAAATAGTTGGACTGGACAGCTGCTGAGGAGGTGCAAGGACGAAAAGATCTGGACAGAGGGCAAGGGAGCCGTCGTGGGCGACGTGCTAGATATGATAAAGAAGATGGGGGGCGTGAGGACTGCCATCGGCAAAAGGCAAGAGGCGGTGATGCGACTGGCGAAGTATGAGAAGCATAGCGGCGAGGAGCTCAGCCCGGAACGCGTGGCTGAGCTCCTAGACCAAGGTCCCTGCATTGGGAGGCTGTGGGCTGCTCCGTGGTACAGCTGCTTCGATGCCACTAAGAACGACAACTGGGTCTACCGTGGCTGTGGCCGGGACAAAACTACTAGGGACGACTGCAAAAGCAAGTACCCTGACGAGAAAGATATAATGGGTTCGCACGCTGTCGTCTGCTTCGCATATCGGCAAGTGTGGCAAGATGGCAAGGTCGCAGAAATGCATGTCCGCTTGCTGGACAACCATACCGACAGTGGGCCGGAGAGGTGGGTGGACGTTGAAGAGCTGGATGCGCTCTACAGCCTCCAAGTGGACTGCCTGTGCGGCTCTCCCCAACATTACCATGACGCAGGTGCTTCTGGTACGGTCACCTATACAGAGCAAGTGAAGATATATACATCCACACATGCACATGTTTCTCGGCTATGATACATATGGTGCATGATTATTAGAACTAGAATTGTATACTATCCCTCGCTCCGTTCTTAAACATATGGGCGAAACGCCGCCGTGTATTTAAGAATGGAAGGTCCAATAGTTAGCAAGTGGTACTATATTAGGGTTAGAGTCTGAGTCGATTTTGTAACTTGGACCTCAAATGCCTGCCTTAAGACACCAGACTTGCTATTTTTGTATAATAAGTAACCGGCAACCTCTTTCCTGTATCGTTGATTAACTTTATCTATTCTTTGACATAGAATTTTTCATTTAGGTGTTTTGCATGCCGAATTTGTGTGAATTTGAAGTCCCATCTGTAAGACCGTAAGATTGCAATTTGAGTATCGAAAAGATAATCCAGATTCTATTCGTTTAACTTCTTACTAAATCTAAACAAAACTAATCCTATTTTGTCAATTATCGAATTATCATAATTTAGTTTGAATTGACAACATATAATTACTATAAGATCAATTAATTATTGAGGGTACGCACACTAGTAGAGAAATAACTTTCTGTTTACTGCCAAAAAGTATTTAGTCCCGGATCCAAAATTGCAACCGTGACTCGAAAGAGGACTAGACGTTTAGTCTCAATTTATGGTTTTTAATTAATTGGAATAATTCGAACTGTAGCTTCTATACTCCAACTGTAATGAAATTTTTATGGCGTCATAATTATTGTATACTTGAACTATAGTAAAAATTTTATACTCATTGAATCATGTATAACTTTTAGACTCTAAATAAATCGATAACTAAGTTATACATGAAAAGTTATACATGATCCAATGAGTATAAATTTTAAAATCAGTAAGCCTGCATCAGAGTCCTATTTAAGATCTAAGAATGAACACGTAAAAAAAGAAAAGATATTGCCATACTTACGTGACCTCCGTGGAGATGACAGCCTGTTTGAGCCACCCCATTCCAGAGAGAGATGCGACGAGCTAAGGCAGCTGCTGGTGCCCCGACCTAGAGCTCGGACTCTTAACACAGTAGGCAGCGCTGCAGCCGTCCACACCGCGCCACCGGCACCTGCAGCGCCTCTGTGCCAAGAACAGTGTGACAGGATAGGATGAGCCGAGGCCGTTCCTTGCAGTTCTTCCACAGCAGTCGGGGCGGGCGTCATCACACTCTCTTCTGCCGTCACAAAGGGAGAGCGCTAGAGCGGCGGGATCGGGTTGCTCGAGCCTCAGCGACGACTCTCTGGAAGAGTGCGTGGAATCGACTGTCTGGAAGATTGCGTGGATCTGGGGGGGTTTTGGATTCTGGCTTCAGAATAGCACGAGATACCGTCCACACCCGGCGTGGTACGGACGACCACTAAAACTACGACGCGTGGCTTAAGTTGAAGTCCGCATTCCATGCGGCCGGTGGCTCGCGACTCCGCCTCCCAGCGCTAGCTTAGATCGAACCCGCGGCTAAGTTGCTTCGGCTCGCAAAGTCACCGGCTAACATGGAAAAGCTCTAGCACCCACGTCGGCTTCCTAGACGGGAGAAGTGCCGCAATCAGTTTCCTGGTGTCGGCGTGTCCAACGCGAATCCCGTCCTACCGGGTGGATGTCCACCCCCTCATCGAACCGTCCAATAGCATGCACGAATCGTGGTATGCAGTACTTAGGTAGGAAAGCAGGGATAAGAATACCGTAATTAATACTCCGTATATATACTCAACGGCAGTTGGCAGAAGCAATAAATGAGGATGGACACAGCCAAACCGTGCACGCAAGCTTCGGGCACAAGACAAAAGCTTCGGGCGCAAGTTCTAGGGGCTCATACGGTGTGCGGAAAGAATGTCGTTTTAGCTCGGCTAACCACACTTTGGACGAGATTATCCCCAGCGGTTCGGTTCCCCACCGCGCAATTAAGTCGGGCGGGCCCCTTCGGATGCCGAACTCTCCGCGTCCCAGATCGCTTCATCGCCCGCTTCGCCCCACTGCGCGCGTGCCCACGCCGCCGCCACTCCGGCGTCCACACGTGAACTTGCACGGCGGCCGTGTGCAGGAGGCCGCCGGAACCCTCCGCAGCCACCGCTAGCACCTCTTGCATGCAGCGGCTGATGCACGATGACGGCGATGAGCAGCACGACGGCGGCAATGCACGATAACGCGGTGATGAGCAGCAGGACGACGCAAAGAAGTTGCCTCGCGCCGTCGGTCCCTCCCGTCACGGGTATAGATGGCCACCGGGCCATGCCGGCCCGGCCCTGCGTCGTGCCTCCGTGGGCCACCGTGCCTGACGGGCCGTGCCTGTGCCGTGCTCGTGCCTGGCCTCCGGCCCAAGGCACGGCCCATGGGCCGTCGGGTCGGCCCGAAGGCACGGCGTGCCGCGGGCGGCCCGAGAGCACGAGGGTGGGCGTTGCGAGGCGAGGAAGCTGGAGGCGACGAGCCGGCGGCGCCGCATGCTGGTGAGCGGAGGAGCGGGGTCGAGGAGGCCGTTGACGCGTCGTGCTCGCACCAAGAGTCCCAGACCCAGAGGCGGGCGGAGCTCGGGGCCGGAGCGGCGCGGGTTGGTCTGCCGTGTGGCCGCGCGTGGGGCTGGGGTCACGAGGGAGGGAGAGATGCTTGCTCCGTCGCGTGGAAGGGAGTAGGGCGTGAGCGCGTCGGCGGCGTCGCTGACTGCCTGCCTCGCGCGTCGTGGCCTCTGGGGCTCCGCCTGCGGCTGGACGGCGGCCGGCGGGATTGGAAGTGAGGGAGATTGGGGAGGGCGGAGGAAGGAGAAAAGGGGTGCGCGGCACTCGCGCTGTCTCGTCGGGACTCGCGAAGTTGCGAGGATGGCCGGGTGGATGCGGCGCAGGGGAGGACGGGAGGTGTGAAGTGAGGATTATTAGGGATCACTGGTGGAGTGGTGGGTTCCTTTTTTTAGATGGGCATGATGGGTTGGTCACTGGTGGTCTGTTTCGAGGCTTTTTTCACCGGGCCGCCGTCGTGCCTATCGCTGGATCGGGCCGTGCCGCGTGCCTGGGGTGCGGCCTAGGCACGGCTTGGTCCTCCGGGCCGTGCCGTGCTCGGGCCGGGCCAAAACGACGGGCCACAGGCCGGGCCACCGGGCCACGGGCTGCATGGCCATATATAGTCACGGGTACGCGAGCACACTGGTAAAGTGCCATGCAAAAATCACGGGAGAAGGAAAAAATAATGGGCATGCAAAAATCACGCGAGAAGCAAAAACTATATAAAGCCGGCGAGGGGTCGAACCTCAGGCCTCTTGCATCAGACTCCGCTGCGTTAGCCACTCCAGCCATGAAATTTCGGTAATGCTGTACTTCTTACGTTCTACCCATCGAACGCGTGGATCGAGCCCACTGGGCCGCGCCACCGCCCACCGTTCGCGCGCGACACGCACAGCCCACGCGGCCGCGCCCACGTGACGACACAGCGCAGACGCTCGTGACGACACAGCGCAGACGCTCACCTCCCCCACTCTTCCACTTCCTCTCCCTTGTCTGTGCTGCTCTCGCTCGCTCTCGCCGTCGCCGCGCCGGCGCTCGGTTGCTCGCCGAGCTTCGTGCGCGCGCCCACGCCGCCCGGCTGCCCCACACTCGCTTTGCTCCAGCTTCTTCACCCCCGCGCGCTCCCATGCATGCACAACCGCTTTCCATGGACGCGACATGAGTCTGGCGGCGCCGGCGCGGACCCACCGGATCCGCTGGCGCGGCTTCGGATCTGGACGGATCCGTAGCAGCCAGCCCTTCTCCCCTGCCCCACCGGCCTCTCTTTGCTTCTCCCTCCATTCCGGGGGTGGTGGAGCTAGGGTTACGCGGCGAGGGATGCGACCATGGCGGCGGCGGATCCGTCGCACCGGCCGCGGATCCGGCAGATCCGGCCGGTGCGGTGATGGATCCGCCCATTCCGGCACTGGTAGGCCTCATCCTCTATCTCTTCTCTCCTCTGTTTTCTCCTCTCCCCCCTTTCTGGATTTTGTTACAACATGTTGCCCCCTGTTGCTACATCAGGGTGATTTATGTTCGTACAACATGTTTTTTTTGATTTTTTGTGTTGTTTGCAGCATTTAGGTTTCGTTTTTTGTTTCAATTTCACTTTTCGGGGTGTTTCAGTTTTTGTTCATGTGATGTTTCTTTTTTTCGCCATTATGTATCGGGGTGTTTCAACTCGCTTTTCCTTTTTGTTGCATTAGGGGCTCTAGTGATGTTTTCGGTGAAGGGTCCGCGAGGGGATGCGGGGTTTTTTGATGTTTCAATTTGCATTTTGGGTTTGTTTCTTTTATATAAAACCATTTGTTCTTTTTTTGTGTCTTTTGTTTCGTCTTGTTTTTCAGTTTTTTGTGTTGTTTCATTTGTTTTCTCAAAATGTTTCTACATCATTCCTTTTTTTTGTTTCAAACGCAGCGCCGTGTTGTTGTTCAGCGACGTTTTTGATGTTTGCAACTCTCTTCTGTGTGTTGCAGGGAAGGACGGGGGGAAACCATGGCCGGCGGCGGGTGAGGTCTGTGCTGGCGCCGTCCAGATCTGCGAGGGGATGGTGCTACGCTGTCCAGATCCACGCGGGGATGGTGCTGCACTCGGGAGGGAGGAGGGGCTGTTGCGGAGGCGCGGTGTGTGAGTGCGTGTCCGCGCGCGTTGCGGGCCGGGCCCTGAGCGTTCTACGATCGAACGTTCGATTGCCAGCACGTCACATGAAACTTTGTTGCTATGTAATTAACAAGGGCAAACATGGAAAAATACCCCCTAATTAATGATTCTTTGGTTTGCTAAATGTTGTCCTAAACGTCATTTTTTGAGTAACGGAGGGAGTATTTGCTAAACCACACATCCAATCCATAATCCGATTGAACTACTATGTTTCTTACAATTAAATCTACAAATCAAGACCAATATTGATCAAATTTTGGCGTAGATCACTGGTAGATAATCGACTTATACTCTTGGCACCATTTTATAGATTACTCTCGGAACTTATTGGACCCGGGAGTAAAGGGACCTTTACTCCCTGTTGGTGTCTCCAACCGGGAGTAAAGTCCTACATGCAGCTGGTGCTTCATGATCCGAGGACCTTTACTCCCGGTTGGTGTCTCCAACCGGGAGTAAAGGTAGACATTTATTCCCGGTTGGAGACACCAACTGTGAGTAAAGGTGCTCTCCACTTTTACTCCCGGTTGGTGTCTTCAACTGGGAGTAAAAATGGACTTTTAGTCTGGGTTTTCGTGCACAACCAGGACTAAATGTTTCTCTATATATAGTAGCCCAGCATTCTGACCGAGCGAGAGCCATTTGGAGCTCTCTTCTTCATCGTTGCTTCGTCATTGCTGTGTTCTTGCTCAAAGGAGCCAGCTGGTTATCGCAAGAACGATTTCTTTGTCGCCTCCATCAATTCTTCACCTGGTCATTATCTTCTTTCTCCTCTCATCTTCATCCTACATTTCATGGTAAATATTTATAATAGAATTTTATTTTTATTATTGAATATCTTTTATTTAGTAAATGAGGAATTTACAATAGTTTAATTAGAAAATGAGTGAAGAGAGTAGATGTAAACTGTTCTGAGGCGTTCGTAAATTAATCCATTATCATGCATGCATGTTGTGTAGTTAACATAACTAATTATATGTTCAAGATTTTAATACGTACTTGTATCGTGTACTGCAGATGAGTCAGAATTGGATGTACAATGTTGATCGGCGCTCCAAAGAGTTCATTGATGGGGTGCATTATTTCTTACGTGTGGCCGAGGAAAACAAGCGAGACAGTTTTATGTGCTGCCCATGTGCCCTATGTAGGAATATGAAGGAATATGCCTCATCAAGAAATATTCATTCACACTTGTTTAAGTCGGGTTTCATGCCAAACTATGTTTGTTGGACCAAATACGAAAAAAGCGTTGTTGTAATGGAAGAAGGTGAAGAAGAACAATGGGACGATGATGTTATTGCAGAATATGCTGGTGTCTTAGATGATACCGCAATGGGGGAAGCTGAAGAGGAGGTACAGGATGTAGCGGTCGGAGTTGAGCCTGCTGATGATCTTGGTCAGGCTATTCATGATGCACAGAGTGAATGTGAGAAAGAAAAGGAGAAGATCAAGTTCAACCGCATGCTAGAGGACCACAAGAAGTTGTTATACCTGACTTGTGATGCAGGGCAGAAAAAGTTGGGTACGACACAGGAATTGCTCCAGTGGAAGGCGAAGAATGGTGTGTTTGACAAGGCCTTCGGTGAGCTATTGGGTATCCCAAAGAAGATGCTTCCGAAGGACAATGAATTACCCGCCACTACATACGAAGCAAAACAGCTTGTCTGTCCTTTGGGATTAGAAATTAAGAAGATACATGCATGTCCTAATGATTGTTTCCTCTACTATGGTGAGGAGAACAAGAAGTTGGATGAATGCCCGATATGTCATGAAACACGGTATAGGATCAGGCGAGAGGACCTTGGTGATGTTGAGTGCGAAAGTCCTAGGAAGAAAATCCCCGCCAAGGTTATGTGGTACGCTCCTATAATACCACACCTAAAACGTTTGTTCAGAAACAAGGACCATGCAAAGTTGTTGCGATGGCACAAAGAAGACTGTAAGGTAGACAACATGTTGAGACACCCTGCTGATGGGTCCCAATGGAGAGCAATCGATAGAGAGTTCAAGGATTTTGCAGATGATGCAAGAAACTTGAGGTTCGCCTCAAGTACGGATGGTATGAATCCTTTCGGGGAGCAGAGCAGTGAACATAGCACTTGGCCTGTTACTTTATGTATCTATAACCTTCCTTTTGGGGAGTAGAGCAGAGCAGAGCAGTGAGCCAATGATGCATTTTAGCTATATTGCTACAAGCTTGACCATGATGCAACGCAGTAATGCTATATTTTCTAAGCTACTCTCACCTTGTTGCATTGATGCCATTTTTAATATGAATGTTAGTATGTGATCCGTTGGAATGATGTTACTTTTTGCATGTAAATGTATAATAAATGTATGTAATTTTGGGTGTATTATCGGGTGCGGGTTACCCAACGGGTAGAATTACCCGTGCGGTTGCGCATATGGGAGCATTTTGCTACCCGCGCGCATTTACGGTTAACCCGACGGGTAAAATTTCATCTCGTGAGTGCGGGTATGGGTGGCTACTACCCGTTGGTACTTACCCATTGCCATCTTTAACCACAAGCAACACTTTAAACACTAACCTCAGTCAACGCCCTGAACCCTAATCTCAGTAAATGCTCTTAACCCTAATCTTAGTTGACGCCTTTTGAATCCTAATCTCAGTCGACGTCCAGAAACCTAGTCTCAGTCAATGCCCTGAACCCTAATCTTAGTCAACATGCTTAACACTAATCTCAGTCAAAGCCCTGAACCCTAATCTCAGTCAACACTCTTAACTCTAATCTCAATCGAAGCCCTAAACCCTAATCTTTGCCGATGCCCTAAACCATAATCTCAGTCGACGACCTAAACCATAATCTGAGTCAACGACTTGAACCCTAATCTCAGTCGATGACCTGAACAACAATCTCAGTCAACGCACTGAACCTTAATCTCAGACGACGCCTTTTGAACACTAATCTCAGTCGAAGCCCTGAACCTTAATCTCAGTCAACGTGCTTAACAATAACCTCAGTCCACGCCTTGAACCCTAACCTCACTCGATGACTTGAACCTTAATCTCAATCAACGACATGAACCCTAATATCAGTCGACACCCTGAACCCTAATCTCAACCGACGAACAGAACCCTAATCTCAGTCAATGCCCTGAACCCTAATCACTGTCAACACACTTAACACTAATCTCAATCGATGCCTATTGAATCCTAATCTTAGTCAACACCCTTAACCCTGATCTCAGTCGACTTTTTTTGAATCCTAATCTCAGTCGACGTCCTAAACCCTAATCTCAGTCAACACCCTGAACCCTAATCTCAGTCAACGCGCTTAATCCTAATCTCAGTCGATGCCCTAAACCATAATATGAGTTGACAACCTGAACCCTAATCTCATTCGACATCTTGAATCCTAATCTCATTCAATGATGCTCTGAACCCTAATCTCAGTCAACACCCTGAACCCTAATCTCAGTCAACGCTCTTAACCCTAATCTTAGTCGACGCCCTGAATCCTAATATCAGTCGACGCCTTGAATCCTAATCTCCTTCAACGACACTCTAAACCCTAATCTCATTCAACGCTCTGAACCCTAATCTCAGTCAACGCTCTTAACCCTAACCTTAGTCGACGCCTTTTGAATCCTAATCTCAGTCGACGTCCTAAACCCTAATCTCAGTCAACTCACTTAACACTAATCTCAGTCAACGTTCTTAATCCAAATCTCAGACGACGCCCTGAACCCTAATTTCAGTCAACGACCTGAACCCTAATCTCAGTCTATGCCCTGAACCCTAATCTCATTCAACACTCTAAACACTAATCTCAGTCAACACCCTGAACCCTAATCTCTATCAACGCTCCTAACGCTATTCTCAATGGACGCGCTTCTCACTAATCCCACTCAACGCTATTCACACAAATCTTAGTCAACGGCCGATTTGAGGCGTAAAAGGTACTATGAATTTGTAAAGATTTATTAGGAATTGGTATGTGGAATATAAACTTGGGAATTATTTCTGAAAATTAGGTCAATGCAAATGAGGTGGAAATGCATGGGTAGGGTCTGTGGTATACCTAGTTTATTTAGAAAGTTTCCAGGAATTTTTCTACCAGTGGAAAATGTATGTACAATCCTCCAACGTAGCAATTTCTACACGGCTGACGGGCTAGGTCAAGTCAGTGGTCAGAGCTGACGGGCACTGTGCGCAAGCTCTTGTACACCGATCGGTGGACTTGCCCCCAGCTCACCCTATGGTCCATCTGAGCCACGACTATGCAGATAGGGGAAGGGATAGCATGCACGAGTGGCTCAGAAATTTCGTTTTCGTTTTTTTATAATGGTGCGGCCAGCACGACTCAGACTTCCCTTTCTGCCACCGTAGCCAGCTCAACGGCTCAACTAGAATACCGTCGCTGCCACCGTTATCACTGTGATTAGGTAGGCCTCGTTTAGTTGGACTACAGTATAATACTGTAGCATTTGTTTTTATTTGGTAATAATTGTCAAACATTAATCGATTGCGCTTTAAATGTTAGATGCCAAGTAAAGCAATAACCAAATCAACCGTCTTTATTAGTTTTTGATTTTATCTACATTTAAGATCAGATGTGACGTGTGTCACATTTGATGTGATGGGAAATTTTTTTTTACGTAGTGAAATTTGGCGTAAATTTGGGGAACTAAACCAGGCCTTAGACAATTTTGGCCCGGGAAGCCGTATTTAATGGCACGAATCATGAGGGGAATCGAACGGCAGCGCACAGGGGGTGGACATCCACCCGGTAGGTCCGAAACATTCGGCGTGTCAGGAGAGGTCTGGAGCGATCATGGCCGCTGTTGCAGTTACTCGGTAACCACACGCTATTCACTGCACCTGCAGGCGCCATGGAGCGATGGAGGTCTTGCCTTCTTCAGTGGTGTTGCTTCGGACGGTGACGCCCAGGCGGCCAAGCGAATTCCTTTCTGCTGGGGAACTTCAATCCAATTGCCTGAATAGATTCAGGAGAGTCATGCGCTAATAAAGAATGTTCTGAACAATCTTCAACATCACTGAAATCCATTGGAATCTCCGGCACCATCGAATCGAGTGAGAAATAAGGTAGCGAGCTGCTGCATCTCGCGCACCGTGTTGAATGAGGTGAATATGATGTACTCCCTCCGTCACTAAAAGAACACAATCCTTTAACTTTCAAATATCGTGTTTGACCTTCCGTCTTATTCAAAAAATTTATATATATTGTAAAACAAATAAATTATTATTATAATATTTCTAATGACAAAATAAGCCATAACGGATGGTCAAACGTGATATAAAAGTCAAAGAATTGCGTTCTTCAAGCGACGGAGGGAGTAGCAGTTGCAGGTCTGAGGACGGCGAGGATCAATTGCAGGTGGTGCCTTCGGGGACTCGCATGGGCCGCCGTGGAGGTGACGGGAGAAAGTGGCGCCATGGAGCGGAGAGGAAACGGGCACCCATGGAGCGGAGAGGAAACGGGCACCATGGAGCCATGGAGGAGAGATGCGGCTGCTGACCAACTGATTGGCGCTTTTCCCGTCAATGCCAAATCGAAGTGGGAGCTAGGTCTTTTCCTACGAGCCGGTGACTTCGTGAGCCGGATTCGATCGTAGCTAGCGTTGGAACGCAGACTCGCGACTCGCGAGCCAGGCGCGGTGGCAGGTTGAACTTATCCATGCGTCGTATTCAATTCTGAGTGGTCGTCCGTACCGCGCCCGGGTGTGGACGGTCCCTACCGGAACAGGTCGACCAGTCGGCCTTCAATGTCTGGATCGGCCTTCAATGAGGATCGAGATCCGGGATGCGACTGCCGAGCGGCCGAGGCCATCTATTGGGCTGTCAACGTGCCAGCGGATTGTCGTATTTGGCGATAGGAGGGTACCAGAGGGCGACGGCGATATTGAGCGAAGCTGCGAGTTGGCCTCATCCGGAGGGAAGCCGGAGTGCGCTAACTCGTCGCGGGCGGATTTGTTTGCGTGGTAAAATTTCTAGTGGTACAGATACAGAGATAGAGATATACTCCGTATCGTATTTACTAGTCGTTCTGTCATCGTAGTCGTTTTGGCAAAAAGAAGTCGTTGCCGTTCGCGAGGTGGAAATTTGACGCGTTTGCCATGCTCGGCCCGGTTCTCCGCTCGACAAGTCATTAATCGGCCTGCACGCCCGCCGTCCGCTTCGTTAGTCGCGTAAGGCAGTAAACCACGGACCGCCTTCCTTCCCCTCGGCGTGCAGCTGCTCGCCTACCTTCTTCCTTGCGCACGCTAGCCACTCGTTCCTCTCCAATCAAGCGCTCGCCGTGGAGTCCGGCGGCGCAAGTGCAGTCCTGCAGCACGGGTGCTGCTCGCTCCAGAGTCCGTCCGTTGTCGCATCTGTTGTTCGCCGCGGAGGACGTCGTGCTGCACTTGGAGCAGTTCACCGCGGAGGAGTCGGAGGAGACCGCAGCGGAGTCGCCGGAGTTCGTTGCGTCTGATTCGCAGGAGGTCGTCGCGCCGGTTTCGCAGCTAGGAGCCGGACGAGGTCGCAGCTAGAAGAAAAGCATATTCATAGTACTACTATCTATTTGTTCACGGCATATTCATAGTACGAAACAGCCGCAGGGGCCAAACGTACAGCACCATGCAAAAATCAATCGAACTGCATAGTACAAACGCACAAGAAGTGCCATGCAAAATTCAATCGAAACAGAAAAAATCAAAGCCTTCAGGGATCGAACCCGAGACTGTAGGACACTTGCCTTGCTATGCTTTCCAGTTGAATTCACTTTGTTTCTTATACAGAGTGCACCCGCAGCATTATTTAATAGGGGCAGACATGGAAAAATATCTCTAATTAATGACTCCTTGGTAAGCACGATTATGTTCTAAACGATTTCTAATTACGATATGGAGGGACCGAGGGAGTACTCTCTCCGTCCATTAATATCCACCATCTAAGCCTTGTGCTTAGACCAAGAAGCACGGATGGCCCACGTTTACATGCAACCAAGAAAGAAGCCACCATGGCCTAAATCCACTAGGGAGACGTGCACATGCATGATGCAGCCGAAGAGTGACTAGCAAGGAGATTATTATTTTTTTAAAGGAACATGTATTCATCTTAGTGCATTACACCGGACCTTTTATAGATAGGATACTAAAGAAAGAAAAATTATAAAGAAGTTCAAAACTCCCGTTCATCTTCCTCGCGCTTCGAGATCCATCCGTCATCGCCATCGAAACCGCATCCCAATCGTGGTCGGGCACGAGCCAAACTCCACAAGAGTGGAGTAGCGCAGAGGAGGACTTACTAGGCGAATCAGCCGACACTGCCTCCCAGGCGCATCGGCCAACTCCTATACCCACGACGCATCCTTCGATCCCATCGCCGGCAACCCGAGCAAAGCTCAGATTTTCACCAAAAAACATCTTCCTCGAGATTAACAGGGTCAATAACATCATCACCTGAAGAAGACAACGATGCGACGGCCCTCGACTCCTGGACAGGTCTCCCCAGCCTCTCCGTTGACGTCGGAGTAGATCGCCATCGGAGAACGGAAGAGGCCGAAAGAAATTATTCCGTAGCGCCGCGCCGCGCCGCTTGCATCGCCGGCGTCGCCAAGACAAGCAAGCCGCAAAGGAGCCACACTCCTCTGGCAAAACCTAACTCCGCCGCCGAATATCGGCGGCGAGCAAACCCTAGACCTAGGTAGACTCGACGAAGACTCTACGAAGACAGGAGATCTGCAAACGAGACGGACCCTCGCTCCCTGTCACCACCGGCGGTGGCGGCTTGGCTCTTTCGTGAGAGGCGAGGGCACCCAGGCTGCGTAACCGATGACGGAGATTATTGGAAAAAAACTACTTTTGCTTAGACGACGAAGATTAATGGACGGAGGAAATACTATTGATTATTCTTTTGATAAGTGGGCTATGTATTAATTATGAAGAGCTAACTACTATATATGGGTGGCAGTGGCGGATCCATGATTTGGATTAAGGGGGCTGAACAATTAAGATTTAGAGCTAAAGCTAGAAATTAATGGTCATTTAATTAGTGCTAAGTAAGAGTGATCTAATGAAAAAGCAGGATCATTAGCGGGATATAGCCCCAGCCGCCCCCTTTATAGCCGCCACTGATGGGTGGGTGGGAGTGTTAAGAAATCCTCAACTAGAGGTTTGATGAGCTCATACCATATGGGTATTAATGGCGACCATATATACCTTGCAGGTTACATGTATATCTACTAATCATATATCTATGTGATTCGTTCATAATTTGTGTGCCATCAAATCCAAATCTATTTGATTTTGCTAATCATAGATCAATTTTTCAACATGGCTCGTCATCCATCTGTAGATCAATTTTTCGACATGGCTTGCCGTCATCTCGGTTCCGCAACATGGCTGGCGTTGGCCATCCCTGTCGTCGTCAGGTATCTGCAAGCAGCCGTGGATCCGAGGATCATATCAGATCTACTGGCCAATGCAACCTTGGTCTTGGTTGCCACGGACCCATCGCGTCATGTGCTTGTTAGCCCTGCGGATGGCGATTTTTTTATTGAATTATAGATTCAATTTTTTCAATTCGCTAATCACAAATTGATCTCTTCGTTACCATCGATCACTGATGGCGGCTCTATTGGAGCACTATCCGCACTGGATCAATGAAGGCGTGATGGTTTGAAATCAGAAACCTTGGACGCTCATCATTCAGCATGTCCGGCGTTCCTGCCGGAGACCTGGAGGTCTCGACCTCGTCTTGGTTACAAGGCGGCGGCTACGGTTTGTCCTCAATTTTTCTTGCTCAATCATTCTCTCCTTTTTTTTTCGAAAACACGCTTATGCGCGATTTGCTTTAAGGGAAAAAGGAGTTTGTTACACGGCTCGGCACGTTCATGAGCGAGATGCCATAAAACGTGACGAGCAAGCACACTACAAAAGGCACCAGCTCAAACGGTGGAGCGGTCGGGTTGTACTAACTGAGTAAACTAAAGAGCGACACGAAGGGCGAGTCCGACCGGATCAGGAGCAACGCCTAGCCCGCCTCGGCGCAGAGCGTGCCGCATGCCTCCTGAGCTGCGGAAAGAGCTCCAACATGCAATCTCTGCGAGAAGAAGGCACGTTGTCGAGAACGCCTCGTGAAACCTTGCCGCAATCGTCGGGTCCGGAGTGTTGGAGACCTCGTTCGCCGGCTGGCCGGCCCACTTGTTAAGCAGTACCCGCCGAGCCTGCATCTCCGGCCGTGGGTCACGGTAGGAAGATTTCGCCGCTAGGCGGTCGCTGCGACGTAGTCGCCAGTTGTCCTCGACGCGGGAAGTCCACAGCCGCGGCGGCTCTGCGGCGAGGGGGGCTCAACGGGCAGCTTCAGGCTGTCAATGAATGCCGCAACAGAAGCTTCCGTTGGCGCCGGGCATCCTGCGGTGGCGGGCGGTGGCAGGGAGGCAACCGGGGCGACAGCTGCCGTGCTGATGGCAGCCTCAACGGAGTCCGCGGCAAACCCCGGGGTCACCAGGCTAGTCCCCGAAGCGGCAGCAACAGGTGCAGGAGCTGTAGACAGATCAACAGCAGGAGTAGCGGGAGCGACCGACACGGTGGGTGTGGGCAGTTCGGCGGCCGGAGTAGGCGGTGGTGGGTTGCTGGAAACGGTGGCCGCTGCCACCACATCGCCCCCCACCGACGCCTCCAAGGCCGGTGGGTTGCTAGAACCGGTGGCCGCTGCCACCTCGTCGCCCACCGCCGACACCTCCGTGGGCACGGCGTCCACGGCAGCCTCCTTCGACGCTTCATCAACCGCGAAGCAAAGCCGGATCAGGCGTGGCGGTAAAGGGGGTTCCGACAGCGCCGCAGACGGGTGCATGACGAGGGAGGCAACGAGCTCGTCCAACATGGGGTCAACCCAAGCGGGAGGTTCCGCACCTACAAAGAGGTCCAGAGCCAGCGAATCGGTGGGGGCGTCGGCGTTGTCGTTGTTGAGCTCCCAAGGCCGCCTGCACTGACGCCTCCGTCGTCGACGACGGACCCCGTTTGCGCCCAAAATAGCTCCAGCACGTGGTGCGAGCGGGGAGGGCTGTGGGCAGCCATCCGTCGAGGCGGGAGGGGCCGGACAGAGAATCTGTCCAACAAGGATCGGCGCCGCGTGAGGCTCGGACGCGCCAGGAGCCCCCCGGCCACCACCACCACCACTGATGACAGTGTGGCGGTCTGGCGGGGGCGTGGAAGTACGCTGAGGTGGATGACGATGTCGATGGCAGCAGTTCCGTGCCCGGTGCCTCGTGCTGAGGCAGAAGAGGCATCGGGATAGGAAAGTGCACCTGGCGGCAATGTGATCCCTAGCAAGACAGTTGAAGCAGAGACCGACGAGCGAAGGCGGCACTAGCTGGCGGCGATGAGGCCCAGCCTGGTTCTGGCGGCGGCGCCCACGCTTACGGCTTTGGACGAGAGTGAAGCCATCGGCGCCAACAGGGGCAGAAGCACGATGAACGTGGTGCCGCAGGATCCCATCGGCAGGGAGGGCACGCGACGGCTATGGAGGGTCGGGCTCCCGATGACGACGATGGCGGCGGCGTGGCGAAGGTGCCAGGCAGAGCTGGCCAAGTCGCTGGTGTACAGTGGCCCGCACAGCTGGCTGCGCGCCAAGCCGCCGGCGCACGGGGACCCTAGCCAGGTGAGGGTGCGCCGCAGGACCGTCGGCGCCACTAGTGCTCGCCCGACGGGGATGCCTTCTCCTCTCCCTTGCGCGCTGTGAGGCCGAGCCAACCTCAACGCCTGGTGCTTGGAGAGCGGTATCCAGGAGAGCCGCGTCAGCGGTGCGAGGGTAGGGCGGGCGTGCGGCAGCAACAGGTAGGAGCTCGTCGTCGGAGCTGCCATTGCTGTGGTCTTCCTCCCAACGGAGGAACTTGCCCCTGCCGGCCACCCGACGGGCAGGGGAGGGGGGGAGGGCATCCGGGGAGAAGCGGGGAGGATGGCACAAGAGTGTGGCATCCGCATCTTCATCTTCCGGAACATCCTCAACGACGAACACCTCCTCATCCACAGGGGCAGCCCCTGCGGGCGGCGACGGCCTAGCTACCGCGGAGGGAGGCCGCAAAGACGATGGCGACAACGGAGGTGGCATGGAGGGCATCCGCTCGCCGTTCGACGGGCAGCCATGGAGGAGGCGCCACGGCCGATATGCGGGAGGGGAGGTGGGAGGGACGAGGCTAGGCCCGCCACCCGTCCGGGCGACGGGACGCGGCGCGGCCCCTCCCGGCGCGAGGGAGGAGCGCCGGGGAGTGGGGAGCCCCGCGGCGGACGGGGGGGGGCACCGATCCCGGCGTAGGCCGGCCGAGGCACCCGGATGCGCCCGCCGCCCCGGCGGCGGGGACGACGCGGAGGCAAGCGGCGGCGGAGAGAGGCGTCGCGGACCGGCGCTTGCTCCGCGAGGGCTCGACGAGGGGAGGTTGGGGCGACGGTAGAGGGAAGGGAGGGGGACTGGGTGGCGGGGACGGAGTGGAGGAGAGGGGCCGGGGCCGGGGCGGCGGCGGCGCGGGGCGGGTCGCCAGGCGACCGTTGGGGGAGACGCTCGCAATCATTCTCTCCTAGTCTTACTCAAGTAGATTATGCTAGTAGATTTTTCCCGTAGAGGACAAGGCAAGTAAATTTTTCCCCATCAATTTATTTGCACCGGATAGACTTGTGTCTAATCACGAATTTGTTTTTTCGATCCATGTTTGATTGACGGGGATGATCTTGGAGCAGCGCCTACCATCCGGTGGACTTGCGCATGGGCCATTGCCGTCGGTCGCAAAAGAGCAAGCCACACGGTCTTCTCGGCAATGTTGTTGCGGTCTCGGTCGGCCTCAACTCGTCATCACACAGGCAGGTCAATGGCCAAGCCTATGCCTTACGCGGCATGAATGTGTCCAAGTTCACAAACAGGCTACAATACGCATCGTTGAGATTTTTCGATGAGTTTTATCTCTACTAGATTAAATCCAGCAGATATAATAGTTCCTAGTAGATTACGATCTTTGCTAGATGCATAATCAATCACATGATCCTGCTACTTAATAGTGGCCAAACTTTTATTCACTAGTAGAGAATGGGCTTTTGAATCGCAGCTCTATGTCCCGGCCGGTTTTCGGCCCGGGAGTAAAAACCGAGTTAGTCCCGGTTGGTCTTACCAACCGGGTCTAAAGGCCTTCCAACAGCTCCGATCGCAGGCTTTCCAGTCACGCGGCAGTCGAGGAACCTTTAGTCCTAGAAGTCGATCTCCAAACCGGGAATAATTGTTCCCTATAAATATTACTGTTTCCTCCGCCGGGGAAACAAATCATTTGCAAGTCTTTTTTTTGTTCATCCGTACGTGTTCATCTGTGTTCTTGCTTGGGGGAGCAACCATCGCCACCTTCATCTTCTACAAAAGGTTAGCAACTTTATATATCTTCTAAGCTTCGATATTAAATATTGTGATTGTTCAATGGTTAAGTAATAAGCTTGGGCTTATTTTGTTTTTAGATTGAGAACAAGATGCTATTTTTTATTTGTTATGAAATATTTCTATATATATATATATATATATATATACCAACCGGGTCTAAAGGCCTTCCAACAGCTCCGATCGCAGGCTTTCCAGTCACGCGGCAGTCGAGGAACCTTTAGTCCTAGAAGTCGATCTCTAACCCCGGTTTGTACAACAAACCGGGAATAATTGTTCCCTATAAATATTACTGTTTCCTCATAGGGGAAACAAATCATTTGCAAGTCTTTTTTTTGTTCAT